>PITA01012306.1:0-44122 GCA_004023965.1 Spilogale gracilis
TAATGGCTTTTTAACTTTTGATGCCCGAGAAAGAGGAAATGTTATTAAATGTTATAAAATATGAGGTGCAATTTAAGATCTTGGGACTTTTAGAAGACCTGAAGTTCAACAATATTTTTTCAAATAGCTATTTTACAGTATCTATAAAACCCACTAAAATTGAATGTGGCTTTCAACATGAACTGCTAAGATTTTGTGAACTTTCCCCCAAACAAATAGTTTTGGTTTTGAGCTGATGTTAAGGAAAATGCTACCTTTGTAATTACTTTTGCATTTCTAAAGAAGATAAGTAATAAATTCTTCTTTCTAAATAAAACAGAACAGGAAGCATGCTACTTTAAAGCTTAACCAAACTGTTAATTTATTTGAAAAAAACATTTTTTTATACAATCTCTTGAAAAGTGAGATTTTAAAATAAAATAACATTAAGGCCATATCTATAATTTCACAGGATAACCATGTTTGATCCTGCAAAATTTTCCCCTTTCAAAAAATCCTATTTATTTACCAAGGAAGTTTGATTATTTTTTTAACATTTTTTTATTTATTTGAGAGAGAGAAACACAGCCAGAGAGGGAAAACAAGCAGGGGGAGAGAGAGAGAGAGAGAGAGAGAGAGAGAGAGAGAGAGAGATGCAGAGATGCAGGCTTCCCACTGAGCAGGGAGCCGGATGATGCAGGGCTCCATGTGGGGCTGGATCCCGGGACTCCAGGATCATGACCTGAGCTGAAGGCAGATGCTTAACAACCAAGACACCCAGCGCCCCAGGAAGTTTGATTATATTTGATGCTGTTGAACTATTCTCCAGTTTACCTATTAAAATAATGAAATCCTTTTCCCCTGAATTATGTTTCTAATAAATAAAATCATTACCCAAATTCCTCATAGAACATTTAAATTAATATCTTAATAATCCTTTGTTTTGGAATTCAATACCCATCTAAAAAGTGGACATTTCTTCTTTTCATTCTAAAACAAAAATATTCACCAGAGTACTACAATTACCTGTGAAAAGATAATCACATCAATTATAACTGGTATTTTATACATTTTATAATGTTAGCATTTTTCAAAAAAAGTTTGTTTTTTTTTTTCCTTAACAATAGCCCTAAAGTGCACTGGTTTTAAAAAAATGTGCAGAGTAAATCAACACATTTTTTTTGGGTGTGTGTGTGTGTAGTTTTATTAACATCACCAATTTTAACAAGAAGCAAAATCCAAAGCCTAGGAAAGCAATAACTGCTACAACTACCACTAAGGTGACAGGAAGGATTGAAACAGACCCTTGTTTTTGCCAGTAATAGGCTTAGTGTATGCCATTTTTCACACTAAGTTCAGAGGTATACATTTCTTTTAAATTGTCATATCAAATAAGTAAATTGAACATAAGAAATAATTTATATTATTCAAGCCAAAATTAGCAATGGAATAGCAGTGTGATATTGCTTAGGATGGCAGGTAGCTAATGGAAAATATGGTAATGGATGTATCTTGACTGTCACTCCGAGTCTAAATTCAGTTTACTAAATAATCACAATAATAATTCCCTTTTGGTTTCTCACCACCAGCTTCTTATTATTATGCTTTATTTTTGCATTGTTTCAAAATCATTGCTTCTATTTATAAAAATCTCAAATGTCATATTTACATGTGACCTAGAAGAAGGATCAGAATTCATCTATTCAAGAGAAAGATAATTATCTATGATACGTTTCCGGCCTTTTCTTGATGAGATGTTGCATCTAAGGACCACTTCTTTAGAGCGGGTGTAAACAGCAGAAAGGCAAGGGAGGCAAACAAGCAGCTGCAGACAATGCCCAGGCTTTCAAGAGAAGTGAAAGGGGCGAGCCTTTGTAAGACCTTCTTCTGAATTAGCCATGTAGGCTATCCAAATGTTTAGGGCTCCCAATCTGCTTTTCTTACCAAAGAAAGTCTCATGGTAAGTTGCTTTTAGTGATGCAAAAATATAAATTAAGACTTTTTTTCTTTTTGTTGTGATTTATAATATGTTGGTAAATTTAGACTTAGGGCATTCATTTGCGGATATTGAGTAGTATTATTTTTTCAAGAGATAAAAGTAACAAGAAGAATGATATATGCTTTGTTTTAAAAATAGAATATGTCTCAATTATGATTACAAATCAATTATTTGGAATCTAGTTTGGGGATAAAACTATTTCTTTAAGAAATATGTAATGATTTTCCACCTCAGCTGGTTAATAGCAATCTCACTTTCCTATATTGATCACCCTTTTTATTTAATTTTTTTCACCAGATATGCTATCATCTTCATATATGTCCTAATTTCAGTCCCAGGTATATGGATGGAACCTACAGTTTGTTGGGCACCTATGTATATGTCAGATGCCATCGAGTCCTTATCTTACCTAATTTCCACAACAACCCATCAGGGCAAATAGTATGACCTCTGGGTTATGGCCAAAGACACTGAAGCTCAGTGAATTCCAGTAAAATGTCCCTACAGACAGCTAACACGTGTTGGAGGCAGAATTTGATCCTGGGTCTACTGAATTCTAACAACAATTCTCAATATAAGACTTTCTTCCAGGAATTTTGCCAATTAAATTGCTTCTTACCTTTGCCTTGATCCTGTATTTATTGTTCTTTATTCCCATAGCCAGTTTTAGAATTCCTTAAAATACTAGAATTCTTCTCTTTGTAGTGAGTACTTGCTTGAAAATAGATGACACTTTTATAACTTAAAACTCTCTGATATACCTATTTTCATTTAATAGAAATATCTTATTTCTACTAAATAAAAATTAATAGTAAGAATAAAAATAATAATACTTTTTAAAATAATTTATGTATCTATGTCATTTTATTTAAAAGTTTACTATTGTGTATGTTTTTATTTGTAAATTCTATTTTATATTTTTAGTTTACATTTTATTTATTTTTGTAGGCAACATGGACTCACATCAGTTTTGTGTGTGAACATCGATGAAACGCCTGTGTAACAGTAATGTTCTTGGTATCGGGGTTACAGAGTAACCAGGGCAGAGCCCTGACCTCCCAAACCTTTCAGGTCCAGGAGATAAGACATACATGGGGACAGTGGTGTCATAGAGTCTATAACAGAGGTTCTGACCAAAGAAGAAACATGCATGGACTGGACCATTCAGGCCCCAGGGAAGAGCTATCAAGAGTATACACAGGGTTGGAAAGCAGAGGAACCCTCATCAATTCAGTCAATTAAATTTATTAAGCACTTTCTATAGGCCAAGCACATTGTGATGTGAGGAATAGAATAGTGCAACAGCTCTTAGAAGCTTTCAGATCAGTGGAGGTTAATTATGGCTTTGCATAGCCAGAACAATAAAAAAAATACAGGGTATTTTTAAAAAATTTATGAGGAGATGAACATTTCCTGGAGCACTGAGGGAATGTGTGTGCTAAATAAAGAGTCTAGGAAGTTTGTTATAGGTAAAATATTTTGTACTTGAGTACAGGTGTTTGTGGGCTTAATCCTAAAAGAAAGAATTGGGAAAATGTTCGAAGACTTTAACATATAATGTTTTGGTTCTTCTCTGATCCTTTAAAGAGAGTGGCTCATCTTTATAGCTTAGGCTGAGGCCCCTATAGAGTCAACTATGCAAGACATCTGGGTCTCTGGCACTTGATGTGAACAATTTGCTGCCTGCCTGCTAAACACATATTCGTATTTCTGTGGCCTGTTTTCTGTCTTGGGGTTCTGAGTATTGAGAGTTGCCTCTGGTCCTCTGTTACACTCAGGTTCTTTTTCCTGCTCTAGTGATTGGCACCTTTGCTCAGTTCCACACTGTACACTCCACTCTTTGCAGTGTTTCTTGCCACCTGTGAAACCCTGACTGACTAAGCGGGGTCTGATTAGTTTTCTAGGAAAACCCACTAGTCTTTTAACCAGAGATCCTAATTCTCACAATCCTTTGCCAATTATCAGAGCTAGGAAGATGGCTGAAGTGGTATCCACTTCTAGTAATATAAGGAAGATAGCATTCTTGAATAAGAACACAAAACTGAAAGTATTTATTTGTGTTTACAACTCAGTCGGGAGACAAAATTAATGAAGTTGCATTTTCTCATACCTTGAGAGAATATGAAGCTTGATCCAGTGTTGCTTTGACCTCTTTGGAGAGTCCAGGGAGATTCCAGACAAAAGTGGAAAAAGAGAGAGCGTTGTAGATAATTCTTTCCCCTTGTCCAGGTTAGGGTCTTTCTAGGCTGAGGTAACAGAAGAAAGATTTTTGTAATGTGCCTCAGGTTCAGAAAAGGAGACTCCATTTAGATAATGCTCAAAGATAAGCTAGCAGGAAATTAAACCTGGCAATATGAGATGGCCATTCTTTTAGATTTTTCTTTTCATTCTTTTAAAAATTTTTGCCTGGGACTAGACTACCTCTCCTAATGTTGCCCCACTCCTAGCAGTAAAAGAGCACAGGTCAGAAGGGCTGTCCCTTGAAGGGTAGGGATGTAGGGATGGGGAAATGAGGAAGAAGGTCCAGGAGGGATTTTGTCCGTTAAGGAGCTGAAGTTGTGATCTCTCAGGTGCATCTATAGGGTGCTGTCCTGATACCAACTTGATCCTGAAATGAAATGTGATTTTATATTCTTTATGATACTGTGCACGTGCGTGCGTGCGTGTGCACGCGTGCGCGCTCACATATGTGTATGTATGGGTACGAGCTGCATTGTGAAGAAAGAATCTTTTGATCTTCAATTACCATGAATGTCTTCATGATTGGTGTCAGGTAGGTTTACCCTACACCCCAGCTTTTCCAGGATGGCCCTGGTTATGCATATTGTCCCAGTGAGTTTACTAGTGTGCCTATCACTGAAAAGTGTCATAATTAGCTGATAAAGTAAAAGGTCACTTTAGTATTAAGGAATAAGTAGAAAGTTCCATGTGGAATCAATGACTGGCTGCCATTGAAGTCTGATTTCTCTTAATCTTCAGTCACTCTCCCTGTCTAGATAAATGGCACTGAATCAGTTCCTCAGGGTGTCCCCTGGGTTCTGTTTATCAGGGAAATCTAAGGAGTTATCTCCCTCCTGCAAACAGCCAGTTTGCCTGGATATGGCATTTGGGTATGATATTCATCTCTGCTGCTCAAGAAAACGTGTTTGACAGTCAGGGCAAGGGTCACACATTATCTGTCTTTGTGTTACCAGAGCTTAGCACTGGATGCCAGGAAAGCATATAAGCATATATGGGAAATGCCTTGATTTCCTTATGCCATGAGGAAACCGTTGAACTTGTCACTTCAGTCACTGGGATTGACATGAGCTTCACTGGCACAACTCCAGGAACAAGCGGACAGGAAGGTGGATGAGGGTTAGGAGCAAGGAACACTCATTCAACATGTCAGCGAGGGGACATGCTCATTCAAATGTGGGAGGGAGAGTCTCCTGCCAAAAGAAAATTGCACCAGATGGAATTAACAGGCAAAAAAAAAAAAAAAAAAAAAAAAAAAAAAAAAAAAAAAAAAAAAAAAAAAAAAAAAAAAAAAAAAAAAAAAAAAAAAAAAAGAAAGAAAAAGGAAAGAAAGAAAAAAGATAGGACTCAAGACTATTGCAATAGAGAAGAAAGATAAGAACTCAACTCTCCTAAAATTAAAGGTGGGAGGGTTTTTAAAGCTGGTGTAAAAGTACCAGGAGGATTTGGGGAGGGAGCACCGTCAAGGTGATTAGGCCATCTGTGTTTGCTAATTGGCTTCTTCCTTCTCACATTGACTGAGAGATAAGGACAAGACAGTCTCTTGATTATTACATTTCAAAGGGATGGCTCCCAGGTTCTTGAGAATAACATTCTAGGGTTTTACAAGATTTACATCTCAAAAGGGAAGAAGAAGAATTATAATTGCACATTTTCTAAAGCAAGTGTTTTAAGAAAAGGCAGTTAGGGGCCTATAGTCTGGAAGAAACCTGTTCAAAGTGCCCTCAAACTGAAGGAAATGTTAAGGCCACCTTGGTCACTCCCTACTCTCTCAACAAGTGCGTCCCACTTTAAAGCTACAGGACCAGAGGGGCTGCGTATCTGTGGATACCAAGTTTGAGTTTGAGGTGAAGCAGAAGGGCTCATAAAACTGAATGGGATCAGAAAACTGCCCCCCAAATATGCCACTTTGGCACATGGATTATTTTCAGCTAAAGGCAATCAAAACTCAGCAAACTCAGGAGACACTTTTAACCCATCCCTTAACTACCTAAAAGAATTTGATACGAGGTCTGTACCAGGAAAAGAGCTATAATCAGAGAAGACTTTTTTTTTTTTGTAAAGATTTTATTTATTTGACAGAGAGAAACACAGCTAGAGAGGGAACACAAGCAGGGGGAGTGAGAGAGGGAGAAGCAGGCTTCCCGCAGAGCAGGGAGCCGGATGCGGAATCATGACCTGAACCAAAGGCAGTGGCTTAACCAACTGAGCCACCCAGGCACCACCAGAGATGACTTTTGATAGAGGAAGACTTATCAGCATGGTGCAACAAACATTTGTTTCCCAAACATTTGCTCCTCGAAACTTCCTGTCGTTGTCATCCTCTCCTTTGAAGCCCCAGACCCTCACCCTATCCCCTTAGCTCAGGCTGGTATATAAGCCCTAAACTTCCTTTGAGTTTCAGGCCTTTGAGGGGCTCCCGTACATGCATAATTAAATTTGTTTTTTTTCCTGTTACTCTGTTTTATGTCAATTTAAGTATTAGGCCAGCCAGGGAACCTAGAAGGGAGAAAGGGAAAATTTTCTATCCCAAAAAACTGTCTGACATTGAGCAGTCCAGGGGAGAAGAGAGCTGCTGGAGGTCTTTCTCTACTTTAGAGATAATTTTGGCCTCATAGTCCGCATACTCTTTGATGCGCAAAGAAGCGTCCTCATAGGTGATATGGAAAGGGGGAGAGGGCTAAAAAGGCCATAGATGAGAGACTGGGTTGTGTGGATAGGAATGAATGGGGCCCAACAAAGGCTTAGCTCAGACAAAGAGAATTGTCAATTTGTAGTCAAGTGATATACCTCAGAAGAGTTTGGCTCACCAGCCTTTCTTCTTTAGGAATGCCACAAAGACTAGAACCTTGTTTTCCTTTTCCGGTACCAGTTGCCTCAGTAGCACCTGGAAACTTGAGAGAAAAACATGTCTCTGGCCCCATCCTGGACCTGCTGAATGAGAAACTTTGAGGCTGATGCCTAGCAATCTGTTCTAACAGACCCTTCAAGTAATTCTGATGCATTCTCAGGTTCAAAAAGCTACATGCCTTAATGACAAATATAAATGATTTGAGGCCCATTTTTACCCTTTGGTATATTTTGATAATTGATTATGGGGAAGAGTAGGAGGAAAACTCATTTTAGTCCTGGCACTATTGTCAGATCTGATTATTATGTATGGAAGACTCCAACTGAGCAGTCTTTGACGAAGGGATTGATAACAATTAACTCTAAGCACCAGTGATTAACCTTAAGGAGCCTAGGCTGCTCCCCCAGGAGCCACAATTTACTTGGAGTACAAAAAGAACTTGTAGCTATTTAGCTTGTAGATTGGTCCAGGCACAAACATTTTTCTATTTTTAAGGTCCTATTGTAGTTTCTGTCACTTATGTTACTTTTTTTCTTTTTCTTTTCTTTTTTATTTGAGACAGAGAAATACATAGAAAGAGAGGGCATGAGCAGGGGGAGAGGCAAAGAAGAGGAAGAAGCAGACTCCCGCCTGCTCTGGGAGCCAACTCAGGGCTCCATCCCAGGACCCTGGGATCATGACAACAATTGAGGGAACAAAATAGGATTGAAACGCTCTCCATTTCACAAAATAATAATGCCATGCCAGACCAAGGGGCGCCTTTAGTTTGTCACTGAACCTCCAGTATTTCTCAGCATCTTCCCCCCCCCCCCGGCTTAAATAAAATCACATAACAAATACAATTATTATTTAACAATCATTGCTTTCCATGTGTCAGGCACAGTGCTAAATATTTGATACATATAAGCTCTTAATAAAGCTTTACAACATGTGTAGAAGGTAAATTCTAACATTATTGCTCTGTTAATCTCAGATCTACTACTGAGGATACTGAAGCAATAAGTCATATAATGACTTATCCATGGTCCTCCAGAAAATTATGGTGGGAAATGGGATGTAAATCTAGATGTCCCGCCTCACCTCCTGAGTACTCTTTACTATTGGTGGTACCTCATCCTGAACTCTTTTTTTCACATAACCTGACATTGCAGGGACTTTCTTTAAATAACAATGCCCAGGGCTCCCCGGAGAACTAATTCTTGAGGGTTGTCTCTTCCTAAAGAATCCATGGGATTGTCCGCCAAAATGCTTCTCTTCTTTTCCCTTCACGAGCTGGTTGTGAGATTTAGAGGGGAAAAAAAAAAATTTCCTCTCTATCCCAACATCCTTTCTATAAT
Source organism: Spilogale gracilis (assembly GCA_004023965.1). NCBI lineage: Eukaryota > Metazoa > Chordata > Mammalia > Carnivora > Mephitidae > Spilogale > Spilogale gracilis. The sequence continues at coordinate 8,405 of PITA01012306.1, forward strand.
CTGGGGGTCACCATGCTGTGATGCACCTAATTGATCTTCCTTCAGAACTGGCATCCTCCATATACAAATGTCATCTTTCTCTCCTTTCAGGGTTCACTCTTCTTTTCCTAGAAAGGGATTAATTGGTAGTCCTCATGATTGAATGAATGAGAACTGTCCCTTTATTCTAGAGACAGCCATCTGTTCCCAAACATCTGATCCTTTCCCCTTCATGTCTTAATCCCTAGTGAGAAAGAGCCCGTGAAGGTGCTGTCCAACCAAGTGTTGACAGGGAGAAGAGTCTATGTCAGTGGCTTGCATCCTAGGGAAAAATACATAGATTTTCTCCTCTTATTTCTGTGAAACTTAATCTCTCTTTTCCATCAAGAATGTCCTTTTATCATAATTAGCTCAAGTTTACACCCAGAAATCAAGCACTCTTGTGAATTGGGGAAAAAGACAGGTGTACTTGGGTGGGCTGATGAGAAGATTTGGGATTGGATAGCTCTGGGAGGTTTTGCAATCATGGGCATATTGGAAACCTGGCCATCAGACCAAACCCTCACTAGACCCATGAGGCTATGACATGGGGATGTAGGGAGAAAAGCCCTCAAATATCATAGAATTTAATTACAGTATTTTCATGGAAAATGTCATTTTGGTATTGGTAGTAATGAGGACTACAGAATAGAAATTAAGGCATGATTATAAATTGTTGTGACTAGCTAAAAAAAATCACCTACTATTACTTAGTTTCCAGTGTTTTAAATATGTTGCCTATGTTTGCTCATAACCATCTCTTTTTACTTTATAATTATGTATGAAAAGTATTCCTGTCACTTGAAATTCGAAGGACTATTTAGGAGTGTAGGATTTAATGCTGGTTGCAGGAAGGTATTGTAACCTGAGGCAAATCAATAGCTAAGTATAATCATTTGGTATAATGCTCAAATGTGTGTGTGTATATATACTTCTGATTTCAGGTTTAATATGTGTCAGTTTTAACCATATCTCTACATAAATAAAATATGTGGTACAGTGGCATATAGAATCTTAGCTTCAAATGTTGTCATATTGACATATAAAAATAGATATTATTAAAAATTAATTTATTTTAGATGAATTTTTAATTATGTCCACAAAGACATACGGTCTTTAAGACTATAGGATCAAAGGATGCACAGAGATTCTTAAGAATTTAAGCAGATTATGTAAGCAAGTTATACACTAGCATAGGAATTTTAGACTTATTAAAACTAATTTGGCCAGTAAATCAAATTTCATATGTGAATTAAAATAATTTGAAGTTTTAGCATAGCACTCTTCTTTATTTTTAATATTATAGTTTTTTTTTTTTTCAAATCTGAAACATATTTCTAAAGATTCAAAGACTGCTTCAACAGATCAGATTGAGTTCATGAATCTTGCCCACAGTATCTGTATCCAAGACTGGGTCTTACCGACAACTGTATCTCCTCCACAAACTGAAAACACAAGAAATCTGAGCTTTGAGGTTGACTAGAGCTCTGTCAGTGTTCCTATGGATACTTTCTCAGCTAGAAAATTACTCTGTCATTATCAGGTGTAAAGGTTGCAAGACTCGTGGGATGTGTCCTGTGAAAAGTACCAAATGGAGTCTCTTTACATCTAAAAAGGCTTAGGATCAAAGCTGAAATCTTATTTCTGGGGATGTTTGTATATAACTGATTATACAATAGCATCTTTGTTCTGCTGGGGTTCCCACTGCTTGTAATCAAATGAGGCTTCCGGGACACCCACTGTCACCTAAAAATTAATCCACATTAAATATAATTTTAAGGTATTGTTATGCACATGATAATAAGCATAAGTACTACTTACCCAATAATCCAACCACCAGTGATCAATCTATCTTCAAACAGGTGGTATAGTGACAAATTAGGCAAAATGTAGGAATCGTGGCAAGATCCTGGGAAATGCAAACAGATGTGTACAGTGCAAAGATTGTGATCACATTCCACTTATACATTCATAGGATGCTGGTGCCTTCTGCTGCGAAGGGATATTTACTTTGTGAAAGGGGTTTTAACATCTACACAAGTGTAATCAACAGTTCCCTCAACATTAGAAAAACTCACTTGTTGCCAATTTAAACATCTCACCTACTATAAATATGTGTGTCTACAGGAGATGCAGCACATAGTCAGTGCTCAGCCCTGACCCACAGTCGCCATATATTTTGGGTTTGGGAGTTTTTTCATTAATATCCAATTAGCCTATCGAGAGATCATTATATATATCATTATAGACATTCATGCATAAATATATTTACATGCACAGACATGGATACGTATATGTGTATATCAATGGAACCCTAAAAGTAGTATGACTCTAATTTTTGTCTTGTATGTTAGTTTTCTGGGGCTACAATAACAACCACAAACTGGGAGGCTCAAAACAACAGAAATGCCTTCTCTCACAGTTCTGGAGGTCAGTGGTCTGAAGTCAAAGTGTCAGCAGGGCAGGGCTCCAGTGTGAATCAGTGAGAGAGAATTTGTCCCTTGTCTTGCCAGCTTCTGGGGGCTACAGACACGCCTTGGCTTGTAGTCACATCCCTCCAATCTCTGTCTCTGTAGTCACACACTTTTTTCTTCTCTCTCTTCTCCTATGTGTTTGTGTCACAAAATTCCCTTTTAGGAGAAAACGTGGGATTGCATTTATAGCAACCAGGATGAACCAAGACAAAAACATTCTCACTTAGTCATATCTTTTGCCCTATAAGGTGACATTCACTCTTTTGTCATATAAGCGAACATTCCCTGGTTCTGAGGATCAAGACATGAATGTATCTTTTGGGGGGGGTCACCATTTGGCCTACAACATCATGTTTCTTCACTTATCCTATGAAAAGATCATGCATTTTGTTAGGCTGAAAACTGTTGTGTTTTGGGGTTTTTTTTAAGATTTTATTTATTTGAGGGGCGCCTGGGTGGCTCAGTTGGTTAAGCGACTGCCTTCAGCTTGGTCATGATCCCGGAGACCCAGGATCGAGCCCCACATTGGGCTTCCTGCTCGGCGGGAAGCCTGCTTCTCCCTGTCTCAACCCCCCTGCTTGTGTTCCCTCTCTGGCTGTGTTTCTCTCTGTCAAATAAAAAAATATGTATATTTTTTTATTTGACAGAGAGAAACACAACACAAGCAGAGGGAGTGAGTGAGAGAGAAGCAAGCTTCCTACCTACAGGGAGCCTGATGTGGGGCTCAATCCCAGGACTCACGGTTCATGACCTGAGCTGAAGGCAAACACTTAACCACTAAGCCATCCAGGCGCCCCCTACGAATTGTTCTTATCACACTCACATGATTTCCAGATAGCCATTTTCTTACCACCATCATTTATTTTACAGTTAGTGTGCTTATTAAACTTATGCCATGGGTTTAGTTTTCATCTATTTTCTTTCATCTCTGATTCTAGAGAAAACATTTCTAATTCTAAGTTGGCAAATGGGCACAATCAGAGAGGAAGAGCCACATGTGTTCCCAATGGCCAAGCAGGCTTGACCTTAAAGGGAATTAAAGCAGTGGCAAAGTCATATAAAAATAGAGGAGCTAGCAGTTCAAAATCAGAGTTTAAAGAAAGAGAGAGGAAGAGAGAGAGAGTCAAATAAAAATACCCTAGAGAAAACCGTGGTGAAATGTACAGATTTATTCTGGAGAGTGAATGGTGTTGCACCATGTGAAGTCGCTTGCCCAGATTGCTTCCCTCCTAGCTCAGCACATGCTCGCCTGGAGCATTTGTGCCTCATACTGTGTTCTGTTCCTCCTTGGTGTTTTCCCGGCTTGAGGGATCAGTAATTGCTACTGCTTTCTCATTGCAAACTGGAGGATGGACATTTTCATTCATTTAGGACTATATATCAAAAACTATGGTTGATATTTCACCTCGTCCAACGGGTGTATCTTTACTTTGTAGCCATGATACCCAGGGAGCCAGGAGCACATTGTATTCTTTGAAGACCTCCTAAAGGCAATCAGACCTACAAAATGCTTCAATCCATATATTTCAACCTTGTATCAGGAGTATGGAAGGGGAGGCATCTGGAAAATGATTGCCAAAGGATCCCAAACACAGAGTACACATCATGGCACATGAACCAAAAAGAATTCATCTAGGACTCATTCTTGCACACACAGCCATGAGGACGTGCCAATTAAACAGAGCCAAAGTCCATGTCTTGAAGCAATCCCTTGGCTGTGCCTCCGTCCTTAGCACCTTTTCTGTTTATCTCATTTCATTTGCCAAGAAACCTCTGGAAGAAGTTGTTTACTGATATTGATGACTCCTTATCTAACTTCTAGTAACCTGGTACTCATCCCAAATTGCACTGAAAGTGTTTCATCAGTCATGCATATATTTTTTTTCAACTATGTGGCAGACTCTATGCTAAGTACTAGCACAGAACAGTGAGAAAAATTTATAATTTCCACACTCATGGAGCTTATAGTCTAGTCAGATATTCAGGTGTTTTGGTTTTAAATATTGAGGACCCCCAAAGAGCCTTTTTATGTGGATTATACTTACCAATAGTTCCCCAATTAGGAGTTAGAACAGGTATTTTAAAATATGATCATAGATTAGATTAAGGTAATGGTAGTAGAAATTTTTATTTAAATTTAATTAATTAACATGTGGTATATTATTAGTTTCAGAGGTAGAGTTCAGTGATTCATCAGTTCCATAGAACACGCAGTGTTTATTACATCAAATGCCTCCCTTAATGCCCATTACCTAGTTAGTCCAACCCCCACGCACCCCCACCCAGCAACCCTCAGTGTATTGCCTATAGTTAAGAGTCTCTTTTATGCTTTATCTCTCTCTCTCATTTCATCTTATTTTATTTTTCCCTCCCTTCCCCCATGATCATGTTTTATTTTTTAAATTCCAGAAATAGGAGGAGGGCTTTAAAATATATGTTTAATGTAGAATCTCTACAAATGATGGATAGGGTGTGTTGAGCTTGACTTCCAGATGGCATTGATAACCAAATGATTAGAGGTGCTTTATACAGAGATATAAATGAGGAGTAGTCATAAATTTGGGAGGAAATCAAGAATTTTATTTTGGATATGCTAAGTTTAAAATATATGTGAGACATTCATTGGAGATGTCAAGTAAGAAAGTCTGGAACAGCAAAGAGGATTCAGACTGGAGAAATTAAAATGTCCTACCTAGAAAATTTGCAATGCCAAGGGGAAGAATGGAGGTCCACATACAACGTGTGTGTGTGTGTGTGTGTGTGTGTGTGTGTGTGTGTAAATCAAATGAAGATACTGTTAAATATGTTATCCCCAACTCCTGTGTCATACTTTCATAATGACAAAATACAAAAATATGAAAGCCATATTTTTAAATTAGTGGAAGCTAGCAAAGATATGAGAGATAAATGTCAGTTGGCAAAATATCCAAAAAGACTGAATTTCATTATTATTGTACATGTCTGGATATTCCATTGAAGGTTCAACAACTTTTGTATTTACATTAGAATGAAGATATATGGACTTAATAAATTAGTACACAATTGTTTCACTAAGTTTATTTTTTGACAATAACATTAATTATTGCAATAAGTCATTTATTCTATCTGTATTCTATTCTTAGTAAAAACAGACCACACTAACTTCCTTATGTTATTTTTTTTTTCTTAAATTCAATCAGAAAAAAACTTAGTTAACTGATATTGTGACAACTAAAATTCAGAAATGAACCGTGAGGGCACCTGGGTGGCTCGGTTGGTTAAGTAACTGCCTTCAACTCTGGTCATGATCCTGGAGTCCCGGGATCGAGTGCCGCATCGCGCTCCCAGCTCCAAGGGGAGTCTGCTTCTCCCTCTGACCTTCTTCCCTCTCATACTCTCTTTCACTCTGTCTCTTTCAAATAAATAAATAAGTAAATCTTTAAAAAATGAACCTTGAATTTGACATATTATATTAAAATTACTAAAACAGAAAATATTACTATGCACACACACATTGTGGCCACATATAGCATGATTTCACCACTTAATATAGTATCTAGTCTCATATAGTATTCCTTAATCTCCTCTTTTCTCAATCTTTTAGTGCTTTAATATTAGATAAAACCAAAATTAGTGGTTTATAGGGTTCAGATAATGGCTTATTGTGTTCTAATATCTCTTCAGTCATAATTACACTGTATTAATAATGGCTAGAAAATAGTCCTTCAAAAATTAGTTCTGGACTCACTGTTTATGAATCTTTATAGTCATGCAAACTTTTATTTTCAGATTCTAATTTCCACATATTTTTTTTTGGAATGCCATTTTTGTTGTGTATTTCACATGTACCTTTTTTAATTTAGAAAAAAAATAATAATTTTTAATTATTTTAAAAGTAAAATAATTACTCTACCTCTCTTTTAAGTCTTTGTTAACATAATTAATAGCAAGCAATAGATCATACCCCAAACTATAGCCTGTTAACATAAATTGAAAATTAATTTTAATTTCCCCCTAAAAACCCTGGTTGACCTCTATAGTAGGATCTTTTATTTAATTTTCTAGTCCTTGCTGTAGCTGTGTACATTACATCTAATAGCTTCTGTAGCATTTGATCAAACAATTGATTAACCAAGAGTGATTATCAGATTAAATATAGCATGCGTTTTAGCAAAATTCTCCATCCTTTCATAGATCCTGAAAATTTTTCTAAGGTATTTCCTTTTTTTTTTTTTTTTGGTGCAGTTGAGACCATACAAGACATGAAGAATCCTTAAGGTTTTTCACCAAAAATACAGTTTTTTTTTTTAAAGATTTTATTTACTTTTTGACAGAGAGAAACATAGCTAGAGAGGGAACACAAGCAGGGGGAATGAGAGAGGGAGAAGCAGACTTCCCACCCAGCAGGGAACCCCATGCGGGGCTTGATCACGGGACTCTGGGATTATGACCTGAGCTGAAGGCAGGTGCTTAACTGTTGCTCCCAACAACAATGGCACGGATGGGGGCAAGCAGGACCAGCCTGTTGTCCCCGGAGGCTGAGCCAGACGGCCGGCCACCACCCTGAAACCGGGAAAGAAACCACACCGAGCCAGGAGTTGAGTCAGCAGTGAAGGTGCAGCAATCTCAGCTTTATTGTATCAGAGACACAGTTATATAGAGGAGAGGAGGAAGTAGCAGGGGCCAATAAGGACCCATTACGTAAGGGTCTAGGCAGGTTTCAGGTTGGACTGTTAGGTGGGGCTAAAACTAAAAGCCCCTGTGTGAGTCAAAAGCTAATCCAGCTAGGTCACCTACAGGGAAGTGCTCTGGGAAAGCTCATGAGGCAACCTCAAGCAATGCCCAGCAAAGGCTGCGAGCTCAAGGGAGGCAAAAGGTCCCAACACTTAACGACTGAGCCATCCAGTGCCCCCCAAAATACAACCTCTTTCTTTTTTTTTTTAACCAACAATGTTAGTGCTATGATCAAAGGTTTATCTTTGACAATATTTTAAATTATATAAAACTGATATTTAAGTTTAGTGTAACTTTATCAAATATTTAATAAATAAAACACTTTGTCACTCCTATCATTCAATGATAATGCAATCGCCAACTCATTTTATCCTCAATATGTCCAGCCTTGGAATTTTGCAGTGATTTTTCTACTTCCTCATGGCTAATACCTGGAAATCCTCTTTGCTTCCACAAGGTCTTTATAATTTCACTTTGTCCTGTTTCTCAGTTTATGTGTCATTGATATTGGCAGATCATTGAGCTAGGTGACCATGATGGCTTTTTCTAATGTTAAAATGATATAATCTCATCTCCCTGGAGTAGAATTGAGGGTCAAGACTGATGGGGAAATGTTAATTGAAGTATTAGCTAACTTAACATGATTTCAATCTTACTGTACAATAAAGGTTTTATCTTATATGCTGAGGAGCTTACACTAAAATGTTGAGCAGTTATCGCTATCCTCTGAGGGACACTGGGAACTTAGAGTGTTAGTGGAAAGCTGTCTGTAAATCATGATTCCAAAAAAAGATAACTTCTGTATTAATTCCTACTATACTCATAATTCGTTATTTGGGGAATGTTTTGTAAAATAGGAATATTTCCAGATATCACCATATCTGAAACATCAACATGAATAGTATGTCAGACTAAATGCATTGTTTTTCCATTTATTAAAATTATTTGCCTGATAGAGATGTTTAATGTTTTTGAAAATAATCACATAGACCTTCATTTATTACATTTTTTTTATTTTAATCAGGATAAGGTTATATTGCTAGTTAATAATAAAGATGGAGTTAGAATCTGTTTGGACTACTAGCTCAGTAATCTTTCCTTAATCTCGTGTTTATCATTGCACTTGGATGTTATGGTGGCTTTAGCAGATATTTATAACTTCTTTGAAACTTCTGCCATCAAAAGATGAAAAATAGAAAATGCACTCAAGGAATTGACTGATCCATCTGAGAAGATTTCCAGGTAGAGTGCTTAAGTTGTCATTGAACTTTTTCTGATTGCTCCATAGTAAAATGTAACGGGAGAGAGAAAGAGGAAGGAAGGAAGGAAGGAAGGAAGGAAGGAAGGAAGGAAGGAAGGAAGGAAGGAAGGGAGGGAGGGAGGGAGGGAGGGAGGGAGGGAGGGAGGGAGAAGGAAGGAAGGGAGAAATGGAGAAAGAGAAGAAGTAAGAAGGATGGAAGGAAGGAGGGAACAAAGGGAGAGAAAGAAGAAAATAGTTAAATATAAAAGGGCCTGGCCTTGCTAGGTTCAAAAATAAAATGGTTTCTTATTCCCACACCCTTCAGATTGCAAAAGATGCTATAATTAAATAATAGCTCCCAGGCAAAGATCAAATCTAGGGCACTCACAGAGAAACATGGTCTAAAGATAAAACCAAGGATGTAACTGTAAATCCCTTTGTTATGATCTCAGAAAGATTTAAGGGGGTGCTGTACAGACCCTTTCAAATAGACCAAAGGCCCTTTAAGAATCTTGAGAGAACTGTCTTCACAGCAGTGTTCCAGGGAACCTAAAGTAGAGCAGGAATCATCTTAAAGACATTTGTTGAAGGGGCGGGTAGCTTTCGTCTAAAGATTTTTTTTTTTTTTAATTGTATCAGCTTGAACTAAAAGAGACAGAGACGTTACAACAGGAAGAATCCTGTGGGTTCTGAAACTATTATGATCAGTAAGAAGGTTAAGGAAAGTAATCAGCTACAAACAGCTGCTGTGTTTCATGTAAAAAGAAGGGTGACTCAGAGGGTGGAGTCAAGAGCCCCGAGGGCAGCACTACAACCTTTTGAGAACTGTTTCCAGAAATTGGGACTAGAGACATGTGCCTGACTAGAATTTGACAGAAGCTTCATGTCACCATAACCTGACAAAGGCAGTGAAATCCTAGACTTCAAGTGTGAGCTGAAAGCTATAGAGCCTTTTGGGAGGCCTTAGGATGGGATGAGGTATTTTTCATGTGAAGAAATGCAAGTAATTTTTGGCACACTGAGCAATGACAATGGTGGTTTTAAAACATGTCCACACTCCTCCCATAAAAAAATCAGAACTGTTTTTTCTCCCCTGGAACAGGGTAGCAGGTCTTAGGCACTTTCTTTGGATAAACAGAATATGCCACCACTGACAGTGCATGACTAAAAGTCTAGGTTAGAAAACGCACCAGAGTTCCAACTAAGCTATTCTGGGATTCTCCTCTTTGAGATGATCATTTGTGTCATATGTCATGAGACAGGTGAGTCTATCTGGCGAGGCCACATTTAGGGATTCTGGCCAAAAGCCCCAGTCAGTATTCTCAGTCAGTAGCCAGATCCAATCTCAACTTGTGAGAGAACAGACTTTTATTGGATTCCACTCTTCCAGACATCCCAACTGACAGCCAAAGGAACAGAGGCAGAGAGGTTTGTTCAAATTACAGTTTCAGGAGCAAAATATATGCTGTCCCAATCCAAGTTTTAGAATGTTTGTAACATAACATCAAATAACTAGAATAGACATGAGAATTTAAGTTTATTAGCAAAAAGAAAAGCTATGATACAGTTTGTGCAAAACCAACCAACCAACCAACCAATCAACCAACCAACCATGAGAACAAGCACCTTTGGTATAATTATATATTATAATTTTTTTCATAGTTCTCTTGTTTCCCCAAAGTTTAGATCCTTAAGGATAAAGCCTAGGTTTAATTTACTCTACACCAAACAGTTCCTGGAACATTGCAATTACTAGGTCAAAAAAAGTCTTTTAGGAGCAATTGTACCTCCTATTGAAAGTAAGAAAAAAAACAAAAAAATAAATGGGGGTGGGAGCAGAAGAAGGGAAGGGAGGAAGGAGAGAGGGAGGAGGGAAGGGAGGAAGGGGAATAAAGGAGAGAGGGAGAAAAGATAATTTCACCTAGTGGTAAGTAGCTACGAAGACAATTACAATGGTTGACTTGATAAAGAGTGGCCGGCTGGTTGTAGTGAAAACACCAGTTCTTCAGATGGTTTTCGACCTCCCCCCCAAAAAAAAGCATGTATATTGAAGACCAAATTTATAGATTTTATAGATTCAATTCAAATCATTCAGCTAAATATCCAAGAATTTCACCATCTCCAGGGGATGGAAATGGCACTCTACTTGTCTCAGCACATGCCTGCTCTACCTATGGCTAGTCAGAACACAGCCCCCCCATGTGGACTAATCTGAGCATTCATCCTTACTCCTTAGACCCTCTCCAGCTCACAGAACAATGAGGAAATCACCAGAACTAGGGGATCATCTAGAATCTGGAACAGAGTAGGCATAGCCTAGGCTAGGCTTCTGGAGGTAGGGAGTCAGTCCCTTAGGCACTGAGTGTTTGCATCTGCTTTTCTGGAACATCAAGCACCCAGCTGCCTTTTACCGGTCTTGTTGCCACCATGCACAACTAACAAAAGTGAAAGCCAAAGACAAGCAGGGGTGGTAGCCTCAAAGCAGCCTATCTCCTCAAAGTGCAGAAAGGAGTCTTAATCTAATTCATGAGTCAACAGAGTAATGCGGCTGTTTGTTAACAGTTAATTAGTCATTGAATTTGTTAGTAGACTACAGTGTCCAAAAAAGACGGGGGTGGGGGCAGTCGATAACCCCACTCTATTGCTTGTCTGACCATTTTGAGAGAGATTTATTAAACCATAAGTCTAAAAATTCACAGTCTAAAAAAATACTTGGATGCAATGCTGAGAAACATGGAAGTATGATTCAAAATCCTGTCTTATCATGAATAGTCAATGTTTAGGCTGAAGAAGGGGATTGTGTAGGAAGTTTGAAGGGCAAAATGTGCCTTAAAATATGTTAGATTATGAGCTATAGCAGAGGTCAGCAAACTATAGCCCTTGGGCCAAAACTGACCTGCCATCTGTTTGTGTAAACAAAGTTTTATTGGAACAAAGCCACATTCATTCATGTTGTGTATTGTTTATGGCGGCTTTCTCCCTACAACGGCAGAGTTGAGTAGCTGTGACAGGGACCATATGGCCTGCAAGGCCTAAAATTTCGACTGTCTGATCTTTTAAGGAAAAAATAATTGCATCAGTGAACTAGAATGATATAAGCATAAACCTAGAACCAATGGATGAAAGTTATAGGAAGGTTATGAGTGAAATTTTTGCCAAATAAAACAAGATCTCTGGGAATTAGGGCTTTCCTAATATGAGACGGGCTGCTGCAGATGAAAGGGAGCTCTACATCACAAAACATATTTAAGACCCAGCCACATGATATGTAGAGTATGCATATCCTGATGGATTTTTATCACCTTTAAATTGTTTTCCACCTCCTCGGTAGTCAGTGATTTACCAGATCTTCCCATATTTTTTGTTTGTTTTGTTTATTTCTGTGTGTGTATGTGTATGTCTTATTTTTTCTCCAAAGTTTTGCTAATCCATGTATTTCTTTCTATTCCCACATTTGTTGTTATTGACCAGGTTCACCTCACCAACAGTCTGTATTCTAATTCATGTCTTTGCCTCTGTTTTCCCCCATTTAAATTTTTCCTACCAATTCTGTTTCAAATAAATGTTCTTATGTTGTACTTTGCCTTTGAAACCTCTCTATTTAAAAATTCTCAATGTTTTTCCTTTTGCCTATGCAGTAATATCCAAACTTCCTAGACTGCTATTCAAGACTTTTTAACATTTGGCTCTTACTACATTTCCGAACTTTATCATCTATATTCCCCTCCATAGATACCAATATAAAAAGAAAGGAAGAAATTACTCATCCCCAATATTTGTACATGCTTTTGTCTTGAATTTTTTCTATGTCTTTATACCAGTTTTATGTCAAACTTTTCCAAAGATTGCCTCCAAATCCTTAGAGTTCTTCCTTTACCACAAATTTGATTCTAAGCATATACTGAGTGTATGGCTGGTCACTTTGTGCTCACCTCAGATGGAATTTCTTAGTCCTCTATTTAGAATGGAACTTCTTGGCTCTACATGAGGGAATCAAGTTCTTGATTCAGTACATGAAGTGGGGGTTCTTGGTCCTGAACCACGTCATGTTCCATGTGTCTGGCATGTCACCCTATCCATAGAAGCTACACAATAAATGTGTGTAGATAATGACAGAGTGTCTTGCAAAAAAGAAAGCACCAAGTTTAAAACTTTTTTTGCAGGATTTTGTTTTTTTCTGACCCCTATGGAAACATTATTAGATAAAGAAATAAGAATTAAAATATTATTTTACTAGCTATAACATTCATTAGTTGCTTGACTGTGGGCAATTAGTTTAGCCTCTTCATGCCTATTTTTTCCCATTTGTAAAACAGAAATAATAATATGTAGCTTTATAGGAATATTGTGAAGCACAAGTAATATTTGTAAAGTGCTTTTTAACAACTTCTATGTCATAGAAATGTAAAATAACCTTAATTAAAAATTTAAAAATATGTATGCATAGTGATTCACTTAATAAACATGGAAAGAACTATTTATTTGAATTTACATGTATGAATCTGGTTTGCAATATTAACAATTTGTTTTAACTTGGAAATAGACTTTGCTCATTTTTGACATTTTGCATTTGCATTTTGATATCTTCTCCTAACAGTGACTGCTTATGTGATTCATGTGGGTCAGTGGTTCTCAACCCTGTCTGCTGCACATTACTGTGTGCTTTGGAAATATATTGATGGTGGGTTTTAGAACACACTAATGGCCAGACTTCACCAAATTAAATAAACTCTCTGGAGATAGGGAGCCCAGGCATGAGTATTTTTTAAAAATTTCTCGGGTTATTCTAATATGTAGTCAAGATTGAGAATGACTAATGTCTGTCTCAATGTGTATGTACATTATCATATGATTTGCTTGATGAAAATATTCATCTATAATGTATTTAAATATATTTTGATTGACATTTTGAACTGCATGATGAGTTTGTACTAAAAGATTTCAAAATTCCCTTTCGGCCACAATGTTCAATGAATCTATGATGCCTTTTTTGAATTTGTCAGATGGAATAGCAAAGAACCATGTTAGTAATGCTCAAGTATTACTTATTGAAGGAATAAGGGTGTTTACTCTTGCCTTCACATACCTATATTTGTCTGCTTATACACAGATAGATGTTAACGCAGAATTTGTATGTAAAAGTGTATGCTGTGAGGCATATACTATAACAACTATATTCTTTTTCCATGAGAAATATCATTTTATAAGTTACTATCTTTATTTTTGAAATGCAAGGTGATTTTGAATTGTCATTAGGTTAACTGCTACATCTTCATTCTCTGCTATTAATAGAAGATGAAGGGATGCATTTCATTTTAAAAGAGGCCTTTAAATAAAACTACACAGGTGAAATTTATACAAATAATTACATTTATGTACAAGAAGTCTATTATATAATTCTCAAGTCTGATATTCCATTTTCAAGTACATTTTAGAAAGTTAGTTTTAAGGTTTATGTTTACATGGACATGAGTTAGAGTGCGTATAGGGGTGTGTGTGTGTGTGTGTGTGTGTGTGTGTGTGTGAATAAAATAGATCTTTGAAAGGCTCTGACTTTGTTCAATTAATGAATTTTAAGAATTCTTTTCATAACTCTTTGATGTAAAAAAAAGTCAAGAATCTAACTAGAATATGGCCCTATTTAAATGGGCTAGTAGCTTTTCAAATTATATTTCAAAGTGAATAGAAATGTGAATTCTGATGATGAAAAATGAAGCTCTTGTCCTTCCCAGGGTAAGTACATTCATTTTGAGAGCTTCAGTTAAAAAAAAAAGTGTTGCCCTTTTGCTCCAAAGACAGGAAAACCTACCCTTCTGCTTTTGATGGCATAAGATTATCTCTTTTCTTTAATATTTTTAATACATGATTTAAAAATTCAAAGTGTCTAGCCAGAAGTGTACTTTATTTTAACAAAATACTTTCTGAATGATCACAGATCATGTTCACAGTTCCTAATTATTCATCATGACATTTAAAACCAATCCACTTGCCTTGATAGGGATAGCATATATTGTGATGTTCAGATTTGCTAGAGACTACAGTTTTCTCCCTTTGTTACATTCTGTTAACAACCTGTCCAGTACAGCATAATTTTTGCTTTGATACCAATTAAGCAAATTGCAATACAGCTATAATCCAATTGCTGATGAATGATGTGAAAGCATAGTCTATCATAATATAGTGATAAAAAAAAAACACAACAAAAAAGGACAAATGGGCTGCAACGATATGGATAATATTTGCTGAACTATTTACATGATTAATGTTCTTATAATGTTTGCATTCTTATTGTCCTACATCATCTGTATGTTTTTATCTTTTTCTCCTAAATAAAACAACCCTACAATGAAAAGCAAAATATCTCAAAGAAAAATTATGATAGAACAATAAAATAGTACCTTAGTATCCCCTACATCATGAAGATATCACCCACAAAATAGTTTAATTCTAGATTAATTTATGTTTAAAGACACTATTTAAAATAGTGGAATTTTCTTTTTTGGAATAAGAGAAAATGACTTCATATTTTCTCTTACGAAATAACTGGACTTACATCAAATACACCTACAATATTTTGGTTTTGTCTGAAGCCAATAAAACAGCTTATTAAGTATCAATGATACCACATCCTAATAAACAGGTAATTATGCCTTCTTAACAGTGTTTTGATTATTAAGAAGCAAAAGGAGTATTTTGAAACAATGGTAGATAGTGTCTGATTCATAAAGCCATGGTTGTGAGCTGACTTGTTGTCACTTTTTGACTCCTGATCAGCCCCAAACAGAAAGCTGTCCAGTGTGTGTTTTGTTCCAACAATTGTTCGTGGGTTTATTGCAATTTAGCATTCTCGGAATGGTATCTTAAGATACAGACTTTCTCTGTGACAGTTACTTACTTAGAATTTACTATCTGGAATTGGTGATGGGTGAACGTTTTAAGACCTCTTAATGCTCCTGTTCCAGGCCGTTGAATTTACATCTTTTTGATTATATTTCTTATAATTTTGTTCAATCCCTCTATCACATTGCAGGTCGTTCTTGAATTACATGTTGTGCAAGATCATACATGTTTCTGAATGGCATAACATTTTGCAGAATTGAATTGGTTGTATATTTATGCTCTAAAGCAGGTACTGGTTTTTAATTGATCTTAGATATAACAGATGACATAAACATTTGCTAGTGTCTAAGAGCCTTCAATCCTGCTGTATTTTGCAAGACTCCAAAATGTTCCTGGACTTTTCAGCATCTTTTCCCTCTCTTTTTCTTTCTTCTGATTCTACTGGTTTTTGGTAGTCTTAGAAAAGAAGTTTGTTTAGTGTGAGAACGTAAATCCCTTTCCAAACGCCACTCTGAAAGAAGGCTAGATTTGCTCCCTGGAAAGTAAGCATTACCCACTTCAAGCCAAAGAAATGACAGTTATGGAGAAGACAGCCTGGAAATGATACGGATTTGGCTATATTTCATCCCCTCAAATGCAATACTTCATAAATACGGAGAAAAGACAACGTCGACAAAACCCTCTGTGTTCAAGGATGCTACATAGCTTTGGCCTGTTGAGAGACAATAGCAGTGAGAACAATCTGGCATTGTGCAATGAGAATGGAGTGGTTCTTTATGAGCAAAGGCATTGACCATGATTCAAAAAGGCAGAGATGCAAACTGTGCCAGGTTCTGCAGAGAGTAGCTATAGCTCTAAACCCAAGAATAATATTTCCCTGAATGCTACATGGGATAGACCATCGGTCAGTTCAGTTAAGCCTCAAGCACACTTATAATCAATTCCCTTAAAAAGGGAATGGCCAACTGTTAATTTTGGGGACCTAAACTAGAAATACCGTCCTTACATGTTTGAAATGCGACATTGGCAGATTAAGATTAGAACCCAGGATTAGAGCCCAGGCTAAAAATGCGTGTCAGTCATGCAATGTTATAAACACAAAGATTTCTACACGTGATGTGTACTGTGATTTGTTTTAAGTTAGAATAGATAACATCATCCTTTAACAGTAATTCAACGAGTTTTTATTAAATGCATACTATAGGCCAAGCAATCACATAATTCTTACGTTTGGGATATGAACATCAAGTAAACTAGTTTTTAGATATTATTCTAATATTGTCCCCAAATCTATTTCAAATCTAGCTTTCCTTTTTGAGTTGCTGATTCCTAAACTATGCACTGAGATAGGTAAACTAGATGAGTTTTAAAGGGAGTTTTCAAGCCAGAATCTGGAGTGCTGTTCTGTTTAGAACTATTCACTGTATAACCATGCCCTTATTTATTTTTATTGTATGTAATTTTGGAATTTTTAGGTGTCAAGTTTGCTTGAATATATAAAAACCTTCGTTTTAAAGGATTGATTGCAGCAATATTTGTTGAGACTGTGGACAGTAGCACATAAATATTTGGTGTGCATTTGGAGAGACATTATATAGTTATATATATGTCAGTGTACAACTATATCTTCGATGGGAGATGAAATTGCAGCTTGTCAGACTTCCAAGGTCAGGTGTTGAAAACATAATAAGAAGAATTCTAAGCAGGCAGTCTTATCCAAAATGGACTTGTTTCTAACATCTCCACAAGAAAAGTATAAAAGGAAACATTTTGGGAGAGTAATATTTAGTTATAATGTTAAGAATACACATAATTAAAGTACATCGTGTTTTAGGTTTCATGTAATAGATAACAAATACACTGAGGTGTATAGAGGTAGGGCAAACTGTAGTGATAAATTAACAAAGCAAAAAATATATAAGAAAATTTTTTAGCAGACGTCAGAATGATTGCCAAGCACATGGATTAAACATTTATTTAGTTTGGTTAGGACTTTTCAAATAGGACATGAATTTGAATGTTTTTAAAGTATGTTATATATTTAACATTTCTATATTTAGTAAAGGCTAACTGAAATAAATTAAGACAATTAGAATGGGCAGCATTAGAAATTATAAATATTTTATGAGCCTCCCTACCCCAGCATCTTCATCTAGAAATGATGAAATTCAAGAAGGGATAACTAAAGGAAATGCTGGCAGATCACAGACAACCCTAATTTAAAGGGGTGAAGAGCAGAGGCAAGGGTGCCCAATTCATCCATTCAATAAATAGTCAGTAAGCACTGTGTAGAGGTTGGGCACTATTCTAAGCCTGGAGGCAGAGCAGTGTACAAGACAGCCAAGTTTCCTGCTATTGTGGAACTTAAAACAGAGTGGAAAAGGAGAGCAGGTGATAAACAAAAACCAGGAAGAAGAAGAGATATTTTATTGGTGAGTATTATCCAGAGAGATATAATTGGGTAACGTGCTGGTTTGAAAAAAGTGGGCTTGTTAAGATAAAGGGGTCAGAGAAGTTCTTTACAAGGAGGTTAATATCAAGCTGAAATCTGATAAGAGAAGCTGAAGGAAGAAAATTCAGGGGATACAAAAATCAGGATGAAAAATATCTCAGGGAAGAAAGAGTGGAAAGACCCAGGGTAGAAATAAGTTTTTTCTATTCTAGAAATAGAAGAAAGGTCAGGTGTGGCTGGAGTTTGAGAGACAGGGAAAGGCGGGGAGGGGGGGGTGTGAAATGAAAAGAGGAATATGGGCACAAATTATATTGAGATCAAAGATTGGTTAAGAAATCAGATTGTATTCTAACTCTCATTAATAACCTAGAAGGGGTTCAGTACAGGGAGAATGAGAATATTCAGATAAGGGGAAATAACTGGCTCCTGTGTATGGGTTTGGGGATGGCCTTAGGGGAGGTCACTTCAGGGCCAGAGTGAAAGGAAGACCAGCTAGCAGATGATGGCGATTTATACACAGATCACTCAGAGGAAATGAAGAGAAGAGTGGGATTTGGGAGATGGTCTGGAGCAGATGAACACCCATCTTGGTCATCCTGGTTGATTGAATGAGTGCAAGTAAAGTGAAGAGGAATTGAAGAAAGCAAAGTTGTGTCTAGAGCAGTACAGTTTCCTCTCGCCCTGCGAACAGCTTTGGTGTTCCACAGTGTGCCTGCTATAGCTCGTAATTTTGCTGACCTCATCCACTCGGTTACTCTCTTTTTCTTTCTGTACTCAACCCTTTCATGCTTCTGCTGGCATTTCAAAAAATGGCTGTACACACTGTCCAAAGGCTCTCCATTAGGTTTTCCCTAGCTCTGCATAAGAATTAGCCTATTTATTTTCTTTACGGAAGCCCACTGTTTTGAACGGGAAAGCACTGATTTACTGATTAAATTAAAGCAGGAAGGCCATGATTCTAGGAATCAGCATTCTAAACATCTCCTGAATTTTTCCTTTTCAGTCATGTCTGGGAGAAATAAAAGGAAAGCTTCAAACCTGCAATTAAGAGGACAGCAGGAAAGCTCATCCATTTTTGCTCCCTATAGTGGTTAACAAAATAGACTATACACATAATAGGAAACAAATGAAACTGTAAATGCTGTATATTTTTTTTATGAAATATATCATATAATGAATTGATTTATTTTAAACTATAGAACTGGGGAGAGAAATAAAGAGCAACAGTGTGTAATCTCTCTCAGGTGTGAAGAATGAGTTTATGGGCGAGATTTTTGAATAATATGCAGTGCTTCATACAAATATAAAAAAGTAATATTATTTTTCAACCATTGACACTAATGGAGTAATTTTCATGATTCCTGCTCATGGCTAGAACATTGAAAATGTGGAGCAAGAGCTGCTCTTCTACCACATACGATTTAAGTCATCTTGCGTAAGGAGGCTCTCTGCCTCCAGATAGCACATATATTCACTAGCTCATTTACAGTATCTTTGAACACTAGAAGTGACTCAAGAAATTTATTTAGTGGTACTTACTTGTATGAAGAAGAATTATGATAAATATTCCACATAAACTATTTATATACTTAATTGTTTAAAAGAGACGAAACAGCAAAGAAATGACACTAAAGTAACAAGATGATTGAGGTGACATTTTAATTAAGTCAAAGTGAAAATTTCTACCTTTCTCAAAGACTTGCACAGTCAACCTTTAGAAAGATTTAAAAGAATGGAAAAAACATGAGGCATTTGTACTTTTATGAAAATTGTTCAGTGTTATGATAATAATTTATATGTTGGTGGCTCTCTTTTATGTAGTTTTTATTTTACAAGGGCCATAGTTTCCCTGTGTTGCTTCCTATAGCTATGTTCTATTATGCTATAGTTTCCCACTATAATGTAGAATACAATATACTATTTAATTTGCTCTTAATCCTGGAAAGATATGATAATGGTTTAGAAGAAGTACCTGTTAAAAAAAAAAAAAAAAAAGAAGAAGTACCTGTTCACAAGCCTTACCCTGAAAGAAATCTGCACAATGATGTGGTCCTTCTGAGAGTCTCTTTCTAAGCCAGAGGTTAATCACACTCTTTCAACATTCTGTCGTGCTTACACTTTTTCTTTTCTTTCCTTTTCTTTTCCTTTCTTTTCTTTTCTTTTCTTTTAATTTTATTTATTTATTTGACAGAGAGAAACACAGCTAGAGAGGGAACACAAGCAGGGGGAGTGAGAGAGGGAGAAGCAGGCTTCCCACTGAGGAGCAGGGAGCACGATGTGGGGTTTGATCCCAGGACTTCGGGATCATGACCTGAGCCAAAGGCAGTTGCTTAATCAATTGAGCCATCCAGGTACCCCTCTTTTTATCTTCTTACCAGTTTTGGACAACACTCTCCCTTAGCGGTGTCTTTATTGAGACCATTGTTTAAATGAAAAACCTGAATTTTTTCTTCCTAAATCATATAAGAAACAAATTTTCATCATCCTAGAGGATTTTCATTACAGCTATAGGTTTCAATATTGTGAATTTCAATAATACCATAATTTTTATCTGTTATATTCATTGTGTATTGCAGTATGGAAGTCATGTTCAATATTTCCTCACTGTATTGAGAAGCTGTCTCATTTACTAAGCAACAATGTTTTGGGATTATGGGTTTGTTTTGTTTTGTGTTTATGTATGTATGTACTTACTCATAATTTCATGAGTACATAGATATATCAAAACTTTTTGAGTTGTTACAAATAAAAGAAAATGCAGTTGTTGTATGTCAATTATAGCTTCATATAGCTGCTTAAAATAATTCGGTCCATAAAGGATTAAAAAAAATCATAATGAGGAGATTTATTGAGCATTTAACACATACCTGATAATATACTAGGAGTTCCACAAATATTATCTTTTTTGATTTCCACCTTAACCCATTTGAATTTAGAACTATAATTATTCCCAAATATTTGCCCAGAGGGAAGAGGGTAGAACTCACACTGAGTTTATACTGAAAGGATTACAAATTTGCAAAATATGTGACTTTGGAAAGCTTGCTAGCCTATTCATCAGCCTCCTCATCTATAAAATTGAATTGGTAATAATAATTTTTATCTCATAGGATTGTTTTAAGAACTAAATGAGATAATTCATGTAAAAGGTTTAAAACAGTACTTTCCACGTACTAGGTAATCATTAATGTTGACTCTATTTATTTGTTGAATAAGTATTCTCTAATCCAGTAATTCTGAGAGTAGTGCCCAGACTAGCAGCATCAACCTTACCTAAGAGTCTATTTAAAAAGATTTTATTTATTTATTTGAGAAAGAAGAAGAAAACAAGTGAGGGGAGGGGCAGAGGGAGAGGGAGAAGCAGATTCCCTACTAAGAAAGGAAACTGAGCCCAACCAGAGCCCCAAGGTGGACTCCATCCCAGAACTCTGGGATAATAACCCAAGCAGAAGGCAGACCTTAATGACTAAATCACCCAGGGACCCCTGAGAGATGAAAATTCTGCTCCCTTTGCCACTGAATCGCAAACTCTGGGGGTTTAAGGACAGAGAGCTATAGTTTCACAAGCCCTGCAGGTGCTTCTGATGCCTGCTAAAGTTTGCTCGCCTCCATGTATGTCTCAAGAGACTACTGGGAGAAATAAGTAGATAAATCTAAAAAAGACCCTAGGGGCGCCTGGGTGGCTCAGTTGGTTAAGCAACTGCCTTTGGCTCAGGTCATGATCCCGGAGATCTGGGATCGAGTCCCACATCGGGCTCCCTGCTCTGCGGGAAACCTGCTTCTCCCTCTCTCACTCCCCCTGCTTGTGTTCCCTCTCTGGCTGTGTGTCTCTCTGTCAAATAAAAAAAAAAAATTAAAAAAAAAAGACCCAAAACACTCTTGATAAATGGTAACTTTGTAATAAAATATAGAGTGTTCCTGATATGGTAGATTACAACTCCCCGCCCCCCACCCCGGCTCCCAGAATCTGCTGTTCAGGGACGAGGGATTTGTCCATACTTTTAATTTCTAGATCCTTAGTTTCTGAAAGGTTGTCTACCACATGGTAAGCAAGCGACTGACTAAATGATACAAGAACACCAAGTAAGGTAATGCCGAGGGTCAGGGCATAACAAACTTGTTTCTTTGTATGTCTCAGCAAAATTATCTCCATTTTTCTTATTTAGATCTAGGGAGCAGGTGGGTCAATTTGCATAAGATTCTTTGAGATCTCTTGCGAAGGAATAAATTTCAATTCTTGTCTCCAGGATTCAGAGTAAGAAAACTGGTCCAGGACAATCAAAGTTGGCCAAGGTAAGGCCAAATGGCAGGAAGGAAGAGATACCTGATGTTACAGGACAGCCAGTCTACTGACTATCCTTCCATGAAAGGGTTAAGTGTTTATATCATGTCTTGATTTGTGGTAGATGTTAAAAGCTTTCCTAATTCCAGTTATTCCAGTACATTGTTTGAGCTTGGACAACTGTGGGTTTATTCATTAAAAAAGCTAGACCTACAGAATCCAAAACTGAGGCTCCCAGGTAGCCAGGGCATTACAGGATAGGAGGATCCTGAATAGGTAGGCTTAGCAATGTTATACAGTGTCTAGAGACTCATTAATTCTATCGGAGCCCACACTCAAGTTTTTCACACTCAAAAGCCCACAATCTTTCTAAATAATGTGTTGTCAGAGAACACAGGAAGAATTGAGAGATAGTGTATGGGGTTCTTACTTATACTTCTCAAATATTGTAGTTTATTTAAAAGGTCTGGGTGGGGGAACAATAAAAGGTCTATGAGTAAAGAACTTGAAACTTCCATAGCAGGGTGAGAGTACACTGCCCAGTCAGCAGCCTGAGAACCACACAGGCCAAACTGGAAATGTACACTGGGTCCTGATGAAACACCCCTGTTATGGGTAGAGAACCTCCTGTCCTCTGCCAATCTGGATATCTGGCTTTCTCCTTAAGTTCAGAGGCTCTTTCACTCAGCTTATCCTTTTCTTGAATAAGGTCCAATCAGGCTAAAGACCTCAGTTAGCATTCTTGCTGGCCTCAAGCTCAAAATACCCACAAAAGAAATTTAACAATGCAGGACTGCTGTGTTAGTTACCTGTAGTAAGCAGTTTCTTCATTTGAAATATCCCAGTATGCAATTTATATTAGTGACTGCATTTTAAAGTCCCAGCACAGCCTTCCAGAGATTATTCCAGAAATCAGAATTAATGACCTCCAGCCAACAAGCCTGAAAGATAAGAAATAGTGGCAGATGGAGTTGGGGCATTTGGGGGCAGGTGGGTAGTGGGTGTCTAGTTAGATTGGAGGTTATGTGAGTATAAATAGTTTCAACCTGAATGGCTTAATGATTTCAACTTATGCCCTTTTCCCGAACTAAGAAATGCGAAATTATTGTTCCACAATGAGTGGTCTGGGGACCAGCAGCTTTGGCATCACCTGGGAACATGTTACAAATCCAGAATCTCAGACCCTACGCTGGACCTACTGCATGAGAATAATCAGTTTAACAAGATCCCCAGGTGTTTATATACACATTAGGATTTGAGAGGCTCTGTTCTAGGTGAGCACATCTCACTCGTAGAGCACACGAGAATCACCTGGGGAGCTCTTCAAATTCCTATGCCCAGGCCCATTCTAGCCTGATTAAATTAAAATCTCCAGATGGAGTCCAGACATCATTTTTTCTTAAAGCATGCCAGATGATTTCAAGATGTGGCCAAGGTTGAGAAAGTTTTTTTTTTTCTTTTGATTATAAATAATTCCTCCAGTTTTTTTTTATTATTTATATAAATTATTGGGATTTACCTGCTTTATTCATCTGTGACAGGAGAAACACTATTATGTTAGGTCTCTGTTTATATAAAATGATGTATATAAGATACACTTAAATGTATTATATATGATATATATATACGTTTATATGTAAATGTATTTTTGTGTGTCTATATATGTCTACATCTATCATCTATCACCTAAAATTCAGTGACTGTCATGTATAAATGTTCCCAAGAACTCTATTCTTGTGTGTTGGTTGTAAAGAAATACATTGAACAGCTAAAATTGCTATTTTTTAACTAGTCTCACAAAGTTCTTTCCACCTGGACTCAGCAGCTTGGGCATTTTCTCCAGCTCTCCTCAGTAGACATCCAGCTACAAAATGGACATTTTGCTTTCAACCATTGTATTTTGTTTTGTGTTGGTTTGTTACGATTTCAGATCCACTTGGTTTTGACTTCAGTGAAGTTGTTTTGATCTACTTGTTCATCACTCAGGTGAAGTTGTTTGGGTCTAAGCATGAATTTCAAGGCCCGAGTCAGGATGCTAGCGGCAGAATTGTGCTATCACGTGCTTATCGATACATTATGAGGAGAGTGGCTGTGACGTAATGAGCATTTAAACCTCTAATACCAAAGATCTGCGAGGCCGTACAGAGAGTGTTTGGCGTTTGTTGATCTCCATAGCTCTCTGAAGATCTTGCGCCCCTAGCTCTAGGCTACCCCCGGTCGGTGGTGGTGTCCAATAGCCCAGCAATCCCAGGAAAAGGGACAGCTCTTGATACCTCGGTGAAGCTACTCCTCGTGGGCAAGTGGTGCGAGCTGTGTAATGTCCCTGGAGAAATAACCTTCAGAGCAGCCTGCCTTGCCTGCCAAATCCAGCACCATCCCCGTCCCCCAACTTGCCACGTGCCCCAGCAGCGAGGGACCTTAGCCAGAAGCTGATACCCAGATTTTAGCTGGAAGGACTAACTCTACCAAGAACCAACTTTTAAAATGGTACACCTCAACCAACTTTGAATTTATCTCTTTATTTCATCATCTCCCCTTTGCCTGGAACAAGAGTGTAATTAATCTCTCATCCGTTTGGAGTATGTTATTTCTCTATTGGCTCATTAAGAGGTATTATCCTATATGCTATTGGCTTGTGAAATATTACTATTATAAATTAGAATTCCTGCTGTGAACCTGTGTTAAATAAATTCTTGGCAAAGACAAATCTCAGGCTCTGAGCATAATTTGCCCCTAACAAAACATTTTGTTGAAGAGATATAGCTTAGTTGCTAAAATGTCAGATGGGTTGCTTTTAAAACCCTCCCCTGCAGGTTTACCTTTCCTTCTACCCAGCAATCGCATTAATAGGTTTTAAAAGGTGCTGGTCCTCACAAGATGTTGGCTTCTTTTAAAATTCTTTTAATCAGGATCTGCCTCAAATGCTCTTCCATTTACTTTCTTAAGTGAAAGTATAACATGAAAGCCAATTCCAAGCTGCTGGGGGCAAAAATAACTGTTACAGAACCTGGACCTAAACAGAAATCCTGTGCCTCCTCTTTGAAGTGTGGCCACCTGTGAGCCCCTATTGATCTTGGGAAGCCAAGCTTCAAAGGGAGAAGGTTGCACTTCTCCCCCACCTGGCCACTGCATGTTATAACACTTTTGAGTCAGCAGGGGCTACTTTCAAGTTAAAATTTGGATTAAAAAGCTAAATTGTGAGTGGTGAATGGCTCATAAGGTAGCTCTTAAAGCATAAATGTGATTTGAGATCTGCTCAGCAGTATCTTCTCCACCTCCTTTCTTTGCCCTCTTGTCACCCTCTGTATTTCAAAGGTCAGGCTTCTTTCAAATTAGTTTCTAAATCAGAATTTAATGAAGTCACTAACATGAAGGTGAATAGTTGATATATCTAGAGCAATCAGGAAACTGAAAAGCCAAAATAGCTTCCCACCTACGTCTATTGACCTTGTAATGAAAAAGAAAAGGTACGGAAACTAAACTTTTTTTTCCCTCTTTTCTCTACTGTTGGCTGTGTGAAAAATGGTGATTTATTTATAGATTTAAATTTTGAGAGTTGCATTTTGTGATACTACATATTTACTAAAGTATATGTATTCAGACTATTTCTCATGGCGTGTCATAATCCTAAAGGATTCTCAACTCCTTATGGGGCCTTTTTAGTATGTGAGAGAGTCAAAGGAGAGGAAAGAAAGCTTAATAAGAAAAGATTGTAATATTAAGGTTTAGTAGTTGAAAATACTTTGCTTTGTATTCTTTGAGATTAGCGTGTAGTTAAGAATAAAAGACTACTATCTTACATCTGTAATGAAAGCATTTTCCTTTAAATTGGACTATTATGTTAAACATATTTTTAAATATGGTATCCACTAAGAAAATTCCAACCTTTTAAGTTTTCATTTCCATTTTAATCCTTAGAAAACAACTGTCTTTATGTGACGATGACTTGAAAGGATTTTTTCGTGGATGAATGGCTTAGCCACAGAGGATGTGTGTCTAGGGGAACACCAAAGTTCCCCCACTTGAAAGGATTCAAATCAGCTTTGGGTAAAATCAAAATGACCCTGAAGACTTGGCCCAAATCTGTCACCAGAAGCATTTCAAAACTATGCTCAAACTACAATCTGGTCCCAGAATTAATCATCATTTCCTCTGTTTTCCACCAGAAAACTAGACAACATCACCTCAAATGGTTTGTGTTCCATCATATGCACCTGCCATTCAGAGTAGGGGGATTATAGTCCTAGATGAAAACATGGGACAGAAATTGAAAAGCTAGACAAAGGAAATGTGTATAAACCTTCTACTCCCGTGGTGGCTGCATCGTAACATTAAATGACTAAGGCTACTAGAAGTGGTAGAGTCTATTTGGCAATTTGTGCAATCATTTATATACTTACCCATCTATAGATATAAATTTTCAAGGCATTCTTAATTTTTGCACATTTTATACACAAAATGTTAATAAGAGTCTGCACTTTTAGAAGGGGAAGAACTGTCAATTTTATGCTGTGGAAGTAACATTTCATTTTTGCCAACACTAGCAACTATGAAACAAAGCCCTCACTTTTTTTTTTTTTTTAACATTTTAGAGTTATATGGCAATCACAGGGTTTTGCTTAGTCTCTGATAATAGAAATAATGTCAGCTCTGCATTGGGTGTGCACAAGTAGCATTTCCCGTGAAGTTTCACACTGCTGCTACAGCTAGACTTGCCCCTGACTTTGTACGTGAAGGTAAGTGACCTCCCATGCCTTTTTCTGATTAAAGATCTTGGCAGCACAGAAACATAAGAATGCCAACCCTCTGTCAGTATCCCTTTAATCGGCAACCCTCTGTTTATTGGCTTTTATTTATTTGAAGCACCATCTTAAGAGTTGCAATTGAGAATACACTGCTGCCTGAAGCATAGAAGATTTTTTTTTTTCCTGAATCACTACTGGATGCTTTTTCTCCTCATTGAATAAGATTTGGGATATTTTTTGTGAGTAAAAACTATCTTAATTATCAGATAACTTAATGACCGGGAAATGAGTCATAAATTCATTGAAATGTAGGTAGATAGTGAATTTTTATGCTGATCTCAGAAACAAATATTTTATTTCAAATCTTTAAAATATCTATATTAAATAAAAGGTCTTTAAGGGAAAAATATCTAAGAAAAACTTTTGGTAAAGGTGATAGAATTCTCTCACTATATCTTATACTAAAAACAAAACAATCTTCAAAAATGTTTAAGTTGTAGATGATGGTTGCAGCTAAAATCTTTGGTAAATATGAAAAATTAAGAGGCCCCAAGAGAAAGAGCTGAAAATTTTAGTTGAAGATGAACATACATCACCTCCCACGTGTCTTCATTTTATTTAGACCATAATTCTCATTAGAGATTTTTGAAAACCATGAAGCCTATGTAGTAGAAAATTATCTTAAGTATTGATTTAATTAAAAATTTATGAGCACTAAAACATAGAGAAATGATAATTACAGAATAATTTGGTTATCTTAGTGATTCACATAGGAAAACTAATCTTTTTTCTTTATAGTCACAACCAGAATCATATTTCTTTATGTTCCTGGGAAATGAGTGTAACACATAAAACATTTTTTCCAAGTTGAAATTATTTTCTTTCTCTCAGTAATGCTAGCTTATCATATATAGCTAAAGGGCTGCAACTTAGTTTAAATGTTAAGTAGTCACTTATGAAAAGTATTATGGCTCCAAAAATAAGTAATACTTTATGTTGCTATACATGAACATCAAACATCTTTCATCTGACTTGTAGAAAAATGAAAGTGATTTAATCTCACTTTATTATTTTTATTAATTATAGGAATAATTTTTATGTTTTTAATGTTTTATTTTCTAAATCTTTTTTATCCCAGAAGATAGGAGAAGAGTAAAAAATTAAATTAACGTTTCTTCTGTTTACTTGGCATCTTAGCAATCTTAGCAATTGTGTTGGACCAATGGGGAGTGGGGTTATTTGCCTTTTTGCCTCATTCTGCCTAGAAACATGATCTAAAGAGAAAGATGGCTGTAAACAGAGTCTGAGATTTCTTTGAAGGTAGCAGGGACATACAGAAAAGCTATTCCAGACAGGAAGCACACATCACTCTTGCTGGGATCAAAATGAACTGAAATAAGAATTAGAAATAGTTTGCAATAATATGCCCACTAGTGCAAAATTTACACTTCAGTAGCACAGCAGTATTGTAGCCACTGAACATAGACACATGTTTCTTGTTCAAGATTCGATCACCAACCCGTCTTTGGATTATGTTGAGTGAGTTAGCAAAGTTTGGAATCTGTTATGTGTTGGATGGCTAGAGAAGACCAGAATGATTACCTGGATTACACATGGAGCTCAGTGCACAAGTATTTATGGTACTTTTGCAATAATTTTTCAACTTTCAGGTTGGACAATGCTAATTGTCTAGCTTGTTATGTAAAATGAATACACATTTCATTCACTTTTATTACACATAAAATTTTTATTTAGTCTCGGCAGTTGGGAAACTTTTCACTTACATGTTCCAGTGAAAAGTGGAAAAACATATAATGGATTTCCATAGATTTTAAACTTCTTTAACATTTCTGCAGCTTGGTCACTTGTTTAATGGACCAAAAATGGGAGTTGGTGGGATGAGGAATTTAACAGACTGTATTTAGAAGGATCTTGGCCTCCTTTTTATGTATATATTTGGTCTTCTTAGCTCTAATATGATTGATGCTTCCTTTAAAGCATGAAAATAAAACTATGATGAAAGATGATATGACCTTTGCCATTTTTTGGTTCATGTTTCTTGGTTTCCATTTAAACAACAAATGCATATTGAACACCGATTACCTGGCCCAAGTATTAGGTACTAGAAATGCAGCTCTTAATAAGACAAACCTAGTACAGAAAAGGTTTCATGGGAGCAAATAGCAAGCAAATGTAACCTACTGTGGAGGCTTAAGGAGGTCCTCTCAGAGAAAATAATGTTTAAGCTGAGACTTGAAACATTAACAAACCTTAACCAGGAAAACTTGAGAAAGACAATGGGACTTGTTTGAGTGGAAACCAAAGGAGGACATGAGCAAAGTGAGTCCTGAGTGAGCACCTGTTAGGGTCCATATTGTGTTACTAAGCACATAGCCCTGGGTCTGTTGTGATACCATCCCCTTCACATGGGGCTGGGCGCATCACAGGTGCTCAAGAAAAGAGTTCAAAGGAAAATGGGTAAGTACAGGATAAGAGACAAGGAAACAAATCCTTCATTCCAAAGGTAAAAATACTGAATACTTACCATAGGGCAGTGATATTTGGGAAAACTACAAAGGACTAAAATAGTAGGGGCTGAGAAGGTGAGGGAAAGCCTGGATGGAAAAGGATCACAGAGAGAATCAAGAGCAACTGGCAGATGGACATTTTTTTTTTTATTGCTTCAACTGCATATATTCTATTCCTTTTGCTCCCCGGACACTGTAACCTCACACTTTCCTGTTATAGTTACCTATTCAGGGTTTTTCATGTTGCACAATTTACCATCCAAAAGGCTTATGCTATTCTCATTAACAGGCAAATGTCCATCCCATCATGAGAACATACCAGAATGCTGTTGCATGGAAGTTTAGCTTGCTTCTTCTTCTTCTTCTTCTTTTTTTTTTTTTCTTTAAGATTTTATTTATTTATTTGACAGAAAGAGAGAGAGCATGAGTAGGCAGAGCAGCAGGCAGAGGGAGAGGGAGAAGGAGAAGGAGACTCCTCGCTGAGCAGTTAGTCCCACATGGGGCTCCATATCAGGACTCCGGGATCATGACCCAAGCCAAAGGCTTAACCTACTGAGCCACCCAGATGTTCCTTAGCTTGCTTCTTCTTTTTTTTTTTTTTTAAGATTTTATTTATTTATTTGACAGAGAGATCACAAGTAGGCAGAGAGGCAGGCAAAGAGAGAGGAGGAATAGGCTCCCTGCTGAGCAGAGAGCCCAACGTGAGCCTCGATCCCAGAACCCTGATCATGACCTGAGCTGAAGATAGAGGCTTTAACCCACTGAGCCACCCAGGCGCCCCCTTAGCTTGCTTCTTATCTAGCTTCAGTTTTTATGTGCTGAACAGGAATTATTGCTAGTAGTGATAGTTTCGCACAGTGATCTAAAAGATTAAAAAATTGGACATTGAAAATGCAAGGATTTATAAATCTACCTTAGACACTTGCTGGAGAGATGATAATGCTCCCCATCATTAACAGGCTTTGTGTGTACTTTTGACAATTGTATAAATAAGTCAAGAGAGAAGGTGGCACAAGCTTGGCAGAAGAGAGTGTGAAATGACAGAAAAGCAACAAAGGGGCTCCACTTTGTGTGTGTGTGTGTGTGTGTGTGTGTGTGTGTGTGTGTGTTTATTTGAGATTTTTTTCATAATGCTGCGGCCTCAAAGGCACTTTTCTTATCAAATTCTCTCTCCTCTTCATCCATTTCAGAGTCCATGCACTTTGTCATGCACATCATCATCCATTACCCATTTTTCTGCCAGGCTGGGAAAAACACTGAAGGATGAAAACACTTTCGACTGACATTGGGAGAGCTAATAACACACTGAGTGAGCAGTTGTTCAGGGGACTTTATTTCTTCTTTGTGCGTCAGTGACTGCTGCTGCGCTGTTTGCTAGATTGATAGGAAGATGAAGGGACAGAGCAGCCTACGTCCCACCAATCTGTTTCAAAGGTGACAAGACCTTCAGGACCCTTGAAGGAACGTTTCTATTTCTTCTTTGTTTCTGCTTTTGTATTAGGCTGTTTGAATATTAGCGAAGAGAAATGTTGGATACTTGAGTGGGAATCAAAGGAAACAATCTTAAAACTATCACCTTTAGTTTAGTGTAGAGAGCCTGAAATATTCAGCTTTTGGGAGGTAGACAATCAAGGGTGGTGTTGCTATGAAGCACAACCAGGTGGGGAGGATTTGACCTAACTGAAGAAGAAGGGGTCATAGTCATTTCTATACCTAACAATGGTAGGGCAGTGCGTGGAATCAAAGAAATGTGTTCAGATTCACCCCTTGCAGTCTTATTTACCCAGTATTGATTAATACGAAAGAACATCTCAGAAGGAGCAACACAATATTTGAGTTTATATCAACTTTGGCATGAAATATTTTATAAAAATTATAATTTTAGAATGCAAAGCATAGGTCCCTGTAACTGTGAAATTGTCATGTGTTTGATGTTTTGTTTGTAATTCTTAGAAGATAGTTTTAGTTGAAAAAAAGAACTGGGGGCGCCTGGGTGGCTCAGTGAGTTAAAGCCTCTGCCTCCGGCTCAGGTCATGATCTCAGGGTCCTGGGATGGAGTCCCACATTGGGCTCTCTGCTCGGCGGGGAGCCTGCTTCCCTCTCTTTCTCTGCCCGCCTCTCTGCATACTTGTGATCTCTCTCTGTCAAATAAATAAATAAAATCTTTAAAAAAAAAAAAAAGAGAAAAGAAAGAAAAAAGAACTGGAATTGACCAAGAAAGTTATGGTAGAGTTTACTCTACTCTTCAATTTATAATCATATTAAAACAATTCCTTCTTACTGAGAGTCAGAGCAAACTGACTGCTGAATATTCCTTTCAGTTCAATAATAGAATCTCTCCAGGAAACAACAAAGAAGACAAATCAATACACCAAAATGGTGTAAATAATTTTCCCTTGAATAGCAGGCAATGCACAAAATGTCTGAATTCTGACAGACTCTCAAGTTATTAAAGGGATTTTGTGTCAAACAGTTTATATTGTATATCATTTGGATAGCACTACAAAATTCAAAGGTGTAGTCAGTAAAGGAATATCAAATGTAATACAATCCAACTTTCAACCTACTGCTTCTGATATTAATATTAACCCAGTCTTTCTGAGAGTGCATTGTTTGCTTCTGTAAGATAGATAAAAGGAAGACAAATATTGGAGTAAACCTTAGCTATATAGATAAATCTTTTAATGTTCTAGTAACACTGATGAAAAAACTATTTTCTAAAATTATTTTTATGGAACCAACTGATATTCAGTACACCTTTTACAATCTTCCAGCAAAAAGGAAGATGCAACAATAAAACATCTTGATTTTAAATTATTAAGCCAGAAGTCCTTGAAAAAATAAGTTAAAGCATTTAAGTAAATCTACTACAATTCTGGAAAATATCAAATATGGCTTGGAAACTGTTGATAAGGAATTTGGTAATTCATTTAATTCTAACCTTTTAATCACTTGTCTTTTAAGAAGTTTAAAAACAGGATTCAGTACAAATATTGACCAACCTTTTCCCTGCTGTGGTCTGAGGAGTATGTTCTGAGGTTGGATAGAAAAGAACTGGGAGAAAGTGGGCATCAGCATCTACTATACCCCCACCTGGCTTTTAACCTGCCCCTGTTTTTGTTTTACTGATACACAGTTGCAGGCTGTTTAATTTTTTTTCATAGTTAAAGCAAACAAACAAATCATGTATTATTGTCTTAGAGCTTACAGGGTTTTTTTATATATATTTATTTGAAATATCATTATAGGTTGGGCACTAAATGAGGTTTCTGTCTCTATCTCCTTGTCTTGATCCTTTTTTTTTTTTTTTTTTTTTTTTTTTTTTTTTTTTTTTTTTTTTTTTTTTTTTTTTTTTTTTTTTTTTTTTTGGTATTTCGTTTTGTCCTTTATTCTGTCTTCTTTATTTCATTCCTCATTCCTCCTACCCCTTCTACATTGCCCTTCCTCACCCTCCTCATACCCTATACTCCTCTTCTTTCTCTTTCTTTTCCTCCTCCTCTTCTTCTAGCTCTGTCTCTCTCCTTCTCTGTCTTCACATTACTCAGAACTCAGGTATGGAGATTAGGATGCACGTAGAGTGATAATACTTAGTACTTTTCTGAATCTGAAGTTCTAGGTTAATCTAAATTCACACAGATTTTAAGAACGAGTTTCTTCATTAGGTATATTTGTCACATAAAATGAGTTACTTAGTTTTTTAAATAAAATGAGTTACTTAGTTTTTTAAATCTCCAGTGGCAGAGAGGGAGATTTTCCCCCATCTTTCTGTTCACGTAAGTATTCTTTTCCCAAAGAAGATTAGCCTCAAAACATCATGTGCATTCCTTTGCTTTTCTTGTACTATTTTTTTAATTTTTTTTTATTTATTGTTACTTAAGTTTTTTATTTTCCAGTGTTCCAAGATTCATTCCCCATTCCCCACACCCAGTGCTCCACGCATTAGGTGCCCCCAGAACCCACCACCAGGCTCTCCCATCCCTCCACCCCCCTCCCTCCAAGTCCCTCAGTTTGTTTCTGTGTCCAAAGTCTCTGTTGTTTCGTTTCTCTCCCTGAATTACCCTACTTCCATTTACTTTCCTTCTTCCACTGTCCTCCAGGTTACCCCTCCTCTCTTACCTCCTAAATTTAAAACTGAGCTCTCTCTATTTCTTCAAAATTTGTTTTACTTCCCTATATCATCCAATATTATAGAATCATCTTCAATATTTATTTTCAAAAGACAGCAATTCAGAGTAATAAATCTAATCCTGCCACAATCTACTTTACCTGCAAAGTTTTGCAAAGCATATTCTTGCTCCATGTATTTCTGGCTCTCCCTCCATTGTGCTGATCTGATCGTGTGTTCATTTTCTTCCAGCATTCTTGTCTCTGTATCATTTTATATTTCTACTTGCAGTTATTTCATTATACTGTTCTTATATGTCCTCTTTCTTTCCCATTTGATTTTCTGATTAGATAATGTGTACTATTTATCCACCCCTGGAGAACCTCTGTTCCAAAAGTGGCTTCAAGTTTCTTTTTGAAAACAATATGAAAAAAAAATGTCCTTGTACTTTGCAAGTTAAATCTGTGTGCATGTGATTCAGTGTGCTGTCAAATAATCCTCCCCAAAAAAGTGTGGTCAAACAGCTTTCTGGTTGCAAAAATTAACTGGATAAACAAATTTATTCCTGAAATTCCCTTCTTTGACTTGGGAGACAATGCTCCATGAGTCTCTTTTACTTCTGTACATTTTGTTAGTAGGGTTGTTTACTTCCCTTTGTTCTAGACTAGCTTTTAAAGGATATTTTTATAGACAATAGGCTTGGATATTAGAAATAATTTCTAAAGCAAGTAACAGTTTTGTTTATAGCCTTGGAAGATTGAGATGGATGACCCCCTCTGGAGGAAAAGGCGGGAATGCTTACTGTGCAATAGAAAATATTCCTCTCCTATAATACAAGTCAGAAACCATATGGCCCAATTTATGTTCCCTTGTAAAAATTAGGATTCAGGAAAATGGTACAAATGCTGATGCTTAGAACTACTTTTGCAATAAACCAACCATTACCTCTGGCCCTCAAGTCATGTGTCATATGTCAGCAGCCATGAAGTTTGGCAGGGTAAGTCTGACCTTTCAGAGTTATGCTGATGATTTTTGATAACAGAAGTGATATGCTTACAGAGTCATGGCTTTCCAGAATAGGAATGATGACAATCTTGTGGGTTAATTAACAGGATTTGAGTAAAATCTATGAGAATCTATAGAAATCTATGGGAAATCTATGGGAATCAATGTTGACAAAGTTATATGGGCAATAAATGGTCCCATACTTTATTGCTTGTTGATGAGAAGAAATTGGGAGATGGTTGAAGGATGAGTACCAGGAAGCAGGTTCAAATACAGATATCCAAGTACTGTCTGGGTCTTGCTAACTGTCTCCTAGGCTGAGAGGAGTTCCTTAACAAACTGGCAGTCAGCCTCAGATCCACCCAGTTAGAACAACTGGTACCAAGAGTTACTTGACAGGGGAGAGCAAATTTTTATGACCCCTTGAAGAACGCAGTTACAGAGACATGCACCATGCAGGTGAGACAAAGAATATTCATGACCTCTGTTGTAGAAACCTAGAAAATCATTGGAATCTTGGCTGATTTGCTTAAGGGGTAGCAGGGAGGTACATAAGATTTGTTGAGAAGAGTGCTAATAGCTGAGCCATCTTACAGCTTCACATCTCCTTAGTCTATCATTAAATTTGTTTGTTTGTTTGTTTGTTTGTTTGTTTGTTTGTTTGCAGTGGGTCCTGGCTGCTGTAAGGGAGCTTTGACACTCTCAGGGAGAATTCATGAGAGAACTAAACTCCCACAGGAAATCATAGATGAAGCACTAGCTAGTATTTGGGCTCTTACTTCCTGGATTCGGTTTATAAGGCTTTTGAGGGTGACTAGAAAATAAGAAACTGGCCCAAAAGAATATAGATTAACTAACTCAATCAGGCTTGCTACCCTAGAAAATGTCTTAGAGTACAGACAGCCTCAATTTAAGGTTAGTGACTAAGAGTGACAGAGATAGAATGTCAAAATGGCGTAAGACAAGCAAAAGAAATCATGTGACTGTTGCAAGGCTAGACTTCCTTGGGATAAAAGAACTTTTAAATGAAGGGGAAGATAACAAAAGTCACTCTTCCCACTGACTGAAAACAAGAGATATTACTCTTGTAATGACAGCAGATGCCATGGATTAAGATGGACTCCTGAAAAAAGGTTGCCACTATGCAAGTCAAGCTTGAATCAGTCAAGCAATCCTCCTGGGCCCAGGCAGAAAGCAATGTGACTGCTGAGATAAGAGTCTCAAAATTGATGGTGTCACCAATAATGACCTTGCTACCCTATTTAAGGATTTGGATAAGTTGAAAACAGAAGTTTGTTTGGTTGTCATAAGTCACT
>PITA01012306.1:44222-62700 GCA_004023965.1 Spilogale gracilis
TTTTCCTTTTTTTTTTTTTTTTTTTTTTAAAGATTTTATTTATTTGACAGAGAGAAACACAGCCAGAGAGGGAACACAAGCAGGGGGAGTGAGAGAGGAAGAAGCAGGCTTCCTGCCGAGCAGGGACCCCGATGTGGGGCTTGATCCCGGGTCTCCAGGATCATGACCTGAGCCGAAGGCAGTCGTCTAACCACTGAGCCACCCAGGCGCCCCATGATCTTACCTTCTTTAATAATGAGGATAATTAGGCTCAAGGACCTGGTATCCCTGTTCAGGAGGCTGACTGAAACTGTATGCACTAGTCCAAAGATGTTGGGGAACATCAAGAAAGACAGAGGCTCAAATTTTAATGGTTCTGTTGACAGAACTTCTCAAGGCATAATACTACATGTTGCAGGTGTAGGAGGGGTACCCAAATTCATCTGATGGGGTTTGGTCAAGGTTCACAGTGGGGAGGAAAGGGAAGCCAACATGATCTTGTGGGAAGGACTCTGTTGGTTTTGTTGCTTCTACATCTGAATGAATAGTAGAGATTGATATGTTGTATTCATGTACTTCCCTGTCCCATAAATTCTGGAATTCTCCTGATTGGAAGAGTATGGCATGTATGTTTTACTTTGAGGGTCACAGAGTATTATCAAACCTGTGTGTGAATACACACACACACACACACACAAAAAAAAAAAACCAAACAAACAAACAAAAAAAAACATAGACCTCCCTCCTTGCTGGCCTGAAATGGATTATTTTCATCATTTACCTTTACCTTCAATTATGAACCCTGAAATGCTGCCTTTAAAATTCTCATTAATTATTTATGAATTAAAAAGCTTAATTTATAGACAAGAAATGTAATAATATATTCTCAAAAATCTAGACTTTAATGTCCTGACTGAAACTGTTTTTTATAGTCATGGCAGTAAAGAGGTGAGAGAAAAGAAGTATGTGAGGCACCTTTAGAAAAAGTAGAATCCTAGAATATTTAGGTCTCCTGTGAGAGAATTTGGTCTCTCTTTGGCTGGCTGTTGGCATAAGCAAAGAGGTTGCTGAATGAAAGATTAGGGACTGCTCAAGACAAATTATACTATGTATTTCAAAGTTTTACCATGTCCCACTCTTAGAATAGAAGTAAGAAAACCTCTGGTGCTCCAATTTTGAATGCTCTGTGTCTGACACTCCCATAGTTGATGGCACCAAAATGTTCACGAGGGGTTATGGGCTCCAAGCATGAAGACAAGAGTTATTCCCCAAATATGCCTTATACAAAATTTGAGCTGGGGTCTCTCTACCCCATGAGATCTAGATAAAATTGCCTTGAACAATTCTTCCATCCCAATGCTATGCCTTGAGAAAATCCTACAA
Source organism: Spilogale gracilis (assembly GCA_004023965.1). Taxonomy (NCBI): domain Eukaryota; kingdom Metazoa; phylum Chordata; class Mammalia; order Carnivora; family Mephitidae; genus Spilogale; species Spilogale gracilis. The sequence goes on from PITA01012306.1 coordinate 45,585, forward strand.
CCCCACTCAAGATTCTGGATCTCTGCTGATTCTGTTATCCATGTGCTTTTGGAAATGTATGCGTCTGTATGTATGTGGTTCTTCTTTACTCCTTCTTCCTTCATTTCTTACACCTGAGTACCATCTGTTTCATACCCCAAATCAATCAAGACTCACTAACTCGTTTAGGAGTTTTCATAAGAATTAGTCATACCAAACATTTCATAAATTTCACTTGAATTGTACTGCATATTTGGAGTAAGAGAATCACATGTGAATCTCCCAGTGTCTCCTTGACAATATTATCATTTCTCCTCTTCATCCCCCTTCCTTGAGTAACCTCCTGGAAAAACGTATTTTCCTGTTTTGGACAGGTGTTCTTCTCTCTCTTGATCCTGCTTCTCAATTTGCATACCCAAAATATGAATGAAGAACTTGGGAAAATTGTTATTTTTATTTTAAACTTCTCAGAGATTACATTATATTACTTAATTTGGACTATTTCAATATTCATAGATTCACATAGAGATCTTTTTGTTTAAATTTTATCTTTAAATAAATTGAACTGTCTTTTAGCTCATTTTGTAGAAGCATTTTGTAGAAGCATTCATTCTGGAAGGTGTCTTTTAAAAGTATAGAACAATATTGTAAGACAAATAATTTTTTACCCTCTTACAGAGATTACTATGACCCATAATTTTAAGAGTTCAATGAGTTTGGAAATTTAGAATGTTTAACTGCTGCTATGATATTTTAAATATCAGCACATTTTTTTAAAGTAACTGATTTTATTTTTCCCCTCTTCTGTGGCTATCCCTAAAATATTACAGCATTAGTAATGTAATTATTGTAATTACTGTAAAACATTACATCATTAATAAGAAAAAATCTTTTTAACATCAATAAGAAAAAGAAAGGAAAAATTAGGGAGTGTGTCAAACTCAATCTTAAGCATAATACTTTCTGGAAAACCAAATTGAGAGAACTAGAGTTTTTTGAAATATGATATTCAATCTGAACAACTTTTGTCCTAATTGGGCCATTCCCCTCTTCCTCCCCTGCTCTTTCCCTCTCCTTCCTTCTCCTTCTGTCTAACTCTTCACTCCTCCAGAAGAGTTTATATAAGATAGAAAATACTAGACCTTACTGCTGGACACATATTGTATTGCAGTTTTCTTTGAAGAAAATTACTGATTCAATCTCCTGGACTATATTAACTTTCCCTTTTCAGTCACACTTGTTACATTATATTTTTATATTTCTCTAAGCTTTTATATTTATTGGCATAACATTTTATGAGACATTTTTCCTTTAATGTCTGTAGATGTTGTAACTATGCCTCCCCTTTTGTTACTGATATTGCTTACTCTTGCCTTTTTTTTCTTAGTTCCTTGAAAGATAGACAATTTTTCCTTGACAATTTCCAAGAGTAAAATCTGTGTCTATTGATCCTCTCTATGTATATTTATTTATATTTTATTTTATTACTTTTTGCTCTTAATACAGGTTTTCTTCATTCTACAGTTGGCCCAACATGGGAGATAGGGATACTAATGTCCTGTGCAGTTGAAAATTCATGTAAAACTTTTGACTCTGCAAGAAGTTAACTACTAATAACCTACTGTTGACTAGAGGCCTAGTGGGCAACATAAACAGTTCATTAAGATATTTGGTATTGTCTATGGTTTACATACTGTATTCTTACAAGAAAGTAAGCTAGAAAAAATGTTATTAAGAAAATCAGAAGGAATAGAAAATACATTTCCAGTTCTGTTTTGTATCTATTTATTTATTTATTATTTTTTTTTAAAGATTTTTTTATTTATTTGACAGAGAGAAACACAGCCAGAGAGGGAACACAAGCAGGGGGAGTGAGAGAGGGAGAAGCAGGCCTCCCGCTGAGCAGGAAGCCCGATGTGGGACTCGATCCCGGGTCTCCGGGATCATGACCTGAGCCGAAGGCAGTCGGTTAACCAACTGAGCCACCCAGGTGCCCCCCGTTTTGTATTTATTGAAAAAAATAAGTGGATCTGGGTAGTTCAAACCCGTGTTGTTCAAAGGTCAGCTGTAGTTTCTTGGCTTTATTTATTGTTATTATTCTAACTTGTTATTCTAATTTTTGTTCTTTTTTAAAACTTTTAAATCATGGATACTTTTTAAATTAAATTTTAAATTTCTAATCATAGGGACATGTTTTAGTTATTTGATTGTTTCTTGCTTAATAGCTTTTATTTTATTTTATTTATTTATTTGACAGAGAGAGACTGAATGAGAGAGAGCATGAGAGGGGAGAAGGTCAGAAGGAGAAGCAGACTCTCTGTGGAGCTGGGACCCCGATGTGGGACTTGATCCCGGGATTCCAGGATCATTACCTTAGCTGAAGGCAGTGGCTTAACCAACTGAGCCACCCAGATGCCCTTGTTTAATAGTTTTATTATGAGAGAACATCCTGATATTATTTTAATCTTTTACAACTTCTTAAAATTTATTTTATGGTACAGTATAAAATCAATTTTTGTAAATAGTGTATGTGCATAGGAAAAATTTTTCTTTTCATGTGTGTATTCATGGGTGTGGAATTTTGTGTATTCATAATTTCTATAAGCTCACTGACCTTTTTTTTTAAGTCTTTATTGTAATTCCAACACAGTTAACATACAGGACCATAGTTTCAGATGTACAAAGTAGTGATTCGACACTTCCATGCAATACCCCGTGCTCATTACAAGTGTGCTCTTTAATCCCCATCACCTATCTTAGCCATCCCCCACTTACCTCCCACTGGTAACCATCAGTTTGCTCTCCATAGTTGAGAGTCTGTTTCATGGTTTGCCTCTCTCTCTCTTTTTTTTCTTTGCTTTTTTTTTGTTTGTTTCTTAAATTCCACATATGAATGAAATCATAGGGTATTTGTCTTTCTCTGACTTATTTCGCTTAGCATTATACTCTCTAGCTCCATCTATATTGTTGCAAATGGTAAGATTTCATTATTTTTATGACTAAATAATATTCCACTGCATATGTGTGTGTGTGTGAGTGTGTGTGTATACACACACCACATCTTTATCTATTCATCTGATAGATGATGATCTACTTCCTTATATTCGCTATTATAAATAATACTGCAATAAACATAGGGTGCATGTATCCCTTTAAATTAGTGTTCTTGTATACTTTGGATAAATACCCAGTAGTGTGATTGTTGTATTGTAGGGAAGCTCACTAACGTTTTTGCCAGTTTTTTTGTCAATTATTAGAAAGTATGTTAAATCTCTCATGCAGATTATCTAATTCTCTTTGCAAATTTGTATATTTTCCTTTATGAATTTTAAGACTATGCTTTTCAAAGTATACAAATTCAAAACTGTTAAATTATTTTCACAAATCAAATACTTTATATTGTTACAAAGTCACCTTCTTTCAAAATTTTTGTCTGGTATTAACTGCCTTTTGATTAATATTTGCATGGTGCATCAATATCTACCATTTTTGCACTTCAGAATTCAGTATCAATCTCATTTTCACTGCCATTTTTTCATGTTTTAGGATTTTTTAAGTCTGTCCTTTATTTTCTGTGGTTTCGTTAAACTATGTCAAAGTTTGTGTTTATTTTTATTTAGCAAACATGGAATTTTTTTTTACTTTGTTCATTGAATATTCTCAACTATTTTCTCTTTTAATAGTTTTATGCCCTTCTTTTCTCATATCTCTGGAACTCAAATACATTTTAGACCTTTTCACTCTTTCACCCATACCTCTTGGATTCATGCTTGTGTTTTTCAATTTGTTTCCCCTCTATGTGCTACTTTCAGAATTGTTTTGGCTCAACTTCCATTTTACTATTTTTGTCTTTTATAACTATTCTGTTGCCATACACATGCCTTGATCTTTACATTTCAGTTTTATTTTTTACCTCTTGGCTCTAACTCTTTTTCAATAATGCATGTATTCTTAAATATATTTTCTTATTAGATGCTCTCACCAAGCTTGTCCTCTTTTTTTAAAAAATTGAGTAAGCCTGTTTCTCTATTTTTAAAAATAATTTGCAGCTGATAAGTTATCTGATCTTTTATTCTGTTTAGGTTTTCTGTTGTTTCTGCTAGATTTCCCACAGGTTGCCTTATTATCTTGTATGATTTATTATTTTTCTGTTTCAGTTTATCATCATAAACATTTTCTTGTGGGCATTCTCAGAGGACCAACTAGAGATGTTCTCCTCCAGAGGGAAGTGCATTAATTTCTTTTCAGTGTCCACGGGCACTAACATCCCAGGATCACATTAAACTAAATTCAGGTATTGAGATTATTTGGGGACAATCCTAATGAGACAAGTTGAGCTCTATAACACCTTGAGGGTTACCTGTATTTACAGGCACTCAAGGATGGATTTCTTCTCTACTCCCTTGCAAAGAGATAAAGGGTTGACTTTAGGTTCATCTTACTATGACAATGTAGCCTTTAGTCTTACAAACTAATGTGCTAGGCTTTCTTATCAAAGTCCTCACCTTGAGTGACCCCAGGCTTTGTGAAGTCCTAAGCCACAGCTAGGTTCAACCACAGCAAGTGCCTTATGCAGAGAGGGTTAAACTGTTCAAAGTGTAGGGATAGAGGGTACACACCTCAATCTCATAAAAGCCACCTATGAAAAGCCCACATTCTCAGTGGGGAAAAACTGAGAGCTTTCCCCCTAAGGTCAGGAACACGGTAGGGATGTCCACTATCACCAGTTCTGTTCAACACAGTACTAGAAGTACTGTTCAACACAGTACTACTAGCCTCAGCAATAAGACAAAAAAAAAGAAAAAAAAAAAGGTATCAGAATTGGCAAAGAAGTCAAACTCTCACTCTTTACAGATGATGTGATACCTTATGTGGAAAACCTAAGACTCCACTCCAAAACTGCTAGTCATACAGGAATTCAGTAAAGTGGCAGGATATAAAATCAATGCACAGAAATTATAAGCTTCATTCTTTCTCTTGTTTTTACTTTCTTTTGGTTTGTAACTTGAGAATTTCTTAATATTTCATCAGATTTGTGCGCCTTTATGAAGATTATTCTTTTATTTTATCCATTATTTTTAGTTGGTTTCAGTAAGTATTGGAAAAATCAAACAAATTAAAAAAGCAAACAAAAACTCCAGACTTACATTACTGAAAACTGACGGTCCTTTGACTATTGATCTCTAATTATATTGCATAATTGTCAGAAAACATAATCTATGAAAGTTAAATCTTTAAAATCTATCAAGGTTTTACTTATGGTCTAATACACGGTTCTTTTTGTCATTATCTAACTTGTTTATCAAAATAAAACTTATTATTTATTAAGTACATTATCTCATTTATATGATAACTTTTTGTGTATTATAATGGTGGGAAAAATGTTCCAACATTGTTTGACATTTGCTAAAATAATAAAGAAAATTTTACATTAAAGAACTAAACAAACATTTTCAACCATGGTTTTTAGATAAAGCCACCATATAAATAAACTGCTATTTACAAATTCATGCCTCAATGATCAGATTAGATTACACCATCACTGTATTAATCAGAAAGTATTTCTTTAATGCCCAATAGTTTTTGGCACTTTGTAAGATAATGGAAGCTAGATCACAGAAGTATTTGACATGGTTCTGCTCTTCAAGGAATATACAATTGGTTAAAAATGTCATATAATTTCTAAAAATTAAAATAATGCTAGAGAATATAACACCTAATAATGCATAGAAATTTCCAGGATGACTGCTACAAAGCTATTAAAGCTGTAGGAATTCAATTAATACTGGAGCATTTAAGCAAATAATTGTGGATTAAGTGTATGGAGAATTGGGCCTCAAAAAAATGAATGGCCTTTGGATGAGATCAGGCAAAAGAGGCAGCAGTCAGAGAAAGGGAAGATCAGGAGTAATTTCCCTCATCTTCCTCTTAAAAATAATTTAATTGAATATCTATGCAGTTATAGGTACTGAAAAGCCTTTAGCTTGTATGTTATTAGAATAACCAGAAAATGAATGGATTGTGGAAAATGTTTTATTTTCATCTAAAGTTTAATATGCAAAATATTTCTTTAATAAATTATTTTTAGCTTTCTATCAGTTACTGACAATTTATAACTTATTAACATTCATTTTAACCAAACAAATAATGTTAAGCATGGAGACACCTATCAAATTGTCTTTATCCCTTAAAAATTTTAACTGTTTTTATTTATTTTTTATGTTTACTTCTTATTCCTCATAGGTTTTTAAAAAAATATCCTCACAATAAGTAAACAGAAAAAAATAGAAAGGCAACTCCGGATAATGAAAATTCACCCATCCTGTTATTAATGAGAATGTCAAGGACTATTTATAGTACTTAAATCCTTTATTGTCTGCCCCCCTTCATGTATCTTGCAGTGCTAACATGTGCCTAGATAAAAATACTGCAAGATTACTACAGAAAATAAAGAAAGGTGTAATATTTTTCACACATTCACGGGAAGAAGGAGAGATCCCAATTCTAACCTGCAGTGTTTCCTTACTGTGTTGATAGTCAAGTCATTGAAGGTGACTGATTTCCACCATCCTTGAAAGTAACTGTTTTTGACTGTAGCAGTTGAGAATGCTCCTGTATTGTTGGAATCATTAGGGGGTAAATGCTCCCCAAAACAGAAAAACATGAGAACTAAAAAGGAAGCAGTGTAAATCTTGCTTTGTATTTTGCTTTATTAGAATTAAAATAATTATATAATGCCTTTTTTGAAATGGGAGTGGATTTCTTTTTTTTTTTTTTTAAACTATATTTTTTAGGACAGCTTAAAGAAAAATTGGGAAGTTAATACAGAGAATTCCCATCTACCCTATATCTGGTTTCACATACTGTTAACATCTTAACGTTAACATGATAAATCTGTTAAACCCAGTGAACCCAAACTGATCCTTTTTTTCTTTTTTTTTTTTTTAATTAACATATAATGCATTATTTGCTTCAGGGATACAGGCCTGTGAGTCGTCTTTTTTTTTTTTTTTAATATTTTATTTATTTGACAGTGAGAAACACAGTTAGAGAGGGAACACAGGTAGGGGGAGAGAAAGAGGGAGAAGCAGGCTTTCCGCCAAGTAAGGAGCCCGATGTGGGGCTTGATCCCTGGTCTCCAGGATCATGACCTGAGCCAAAGGCAGTAGCTTAACCAACTGAGCCACTCAGGTGCCCCACGAATCATCAGTCTTACACAATTCACAGCACTCACCATAGTACCTACCCTCCCCAATGTTCATAACCCAGCTACCTTATCCCTCCTCCCCCCACCCAAATTGATCTTATTGTTAACTAAAGCCCATGTTCAGTCAAAGTCCCTTAGTTTTTACCTAAGGTCCTCTTTATCTTTCAGGGTGCTGTCCAGACTACCACAGTACATTTAATTGTGTCTCTTTAGACCTCTTTTGACTGTTACAGTTCCATAGCTTTTCTTAGTTTTTATGACCTTGATAGTTTTGTGGAATATTGGTTGGGCATTTTGTATGATGGCCCTCAACTGGAATTTGTCTGATGTTTTTCTCATGATAAGGTAGGAGTTTCAGGGTTTTATAAGGAAGATCACAGAGGTAAAGTGCCATTTTCACATCATATCAATTGTACATACTATCAGCATGATTTCTCATTGTTGATGTTGATTTTTCCTTACCTTTGGGCTCTACAAGGTACCGCAGACCCATCTTGTGTATTTCTTGCCCTAGTCCTACAATCAGCTATTTATGTCAGTTGGTGGTTCCTTATAGAGAAAAAAAGGAAGGTATTACAAAACAATATCTGTGTGCTAAATATGCTTATTGTTATTGGGGTGCCATTGTTTTTAGACCCTCTTAGCTGATGGGACAAAGAAATATGTGTGTACTAATCTGTATATATATGCATATCTATAAATATTTCCATATGTAACCATCCTTATTTATAGTAAACTAAATTTAAGTTCATCCTAATGTCTCCCATTCTAGTCTGTTACCATACCTCCTTTTAGCTTATCTGTAAAGTTCAACTTGAAGAGTGAGAAATTTAACTCAGGCCACCCACCATTCATTAACAGAATTACTTATTCCAGAAGGCATGCATAGCAGTATGAGAATTGTTAACCCACATGAGAAACAACTTTCAATTAAAGGACAGTGTTATAGCTCCTTTTGCCGTTAGTCTTACAGAATTCACTCATTTCCACTTACTTAGGCCAACACATGCTCCTGCCCCCAAGTTCTTTCGTGACATTCTTTTCATACATTTTTAATAGTAAGTTAGACTCTGAAGATAGTCTGAAGTCCTTTCTAAGATTCCCCCATCTCCTAAAAGTTTCTTGTTTTGTTGTTTGTTAGTTTGTTTGTTTACTGGTATGTTAAGTTTTACTTGCCATTGGTAAAATTACATGGGAATTGACAAATGCATGATGTCACGTATCCACCATTGCAGTATCACAGAGAGTTCATTCATTTATACCCTCTCCATTGCTTCCTTTTCTTTGTATAAATATGAGTTTCTGACCTCTGTCATTATACTTGTCCCTGAAGAACTTTTGTCATGTCTTACAGGGCAGATCCAGTAATCAGAATTTTTCTCTGCTCCTGACCTTGAGAATGTGGTGGGATTACTAAAGGTAACTGCCCACATGTGGTTACTCCCTATCACTGTGGCCCCCAATAGTTTCTCACTCTCCAAGTAGTCCATACTCAATCTCTAGCAATTTGTCAAAATTACCATGGAAGTATTTTTATGGTTTCTGTGACAAGTAAGCAGATTGTGACTATTATTTGCCTGTTTCTCCTGATTTCAGTGGGGCTGGTTTGACTTCCAGCTTGAGTTTTTTGATATGCCCAGGAAGAGTTTGTTCTCAGTTTGTTCAGCTTTTTACTTGCTAGAAGAATGACAGTTATGAGTTTTAATCTCTTCTGTGACAGAGAAGATGGGAAGAAATCGAAAGTTTCTTGCTTTACTTTTTAGCTGATTTTTCTTTTAGGTATACTGTGGTAAAAGAAATCTAAGGTGTTGTCACCATGTATTTGCAGGGAAAAAGATTTACTGATGAACAAAATCAGCTAATTTATCAGAAATTTTCTTAGAGGGGACCCTGGGTGGCTCAGTGGGTTAAGCGTCGGCTAAGTTTGTGATCTCAGGGTCCCAGGATCCATCCCTGCAGTCAGGTTCTCTGCTCAGCACAGATTCTGCTTCTCCCTCTGCCCCTACCCCTGCTCATGTTCTCTTTCTCTCTCTTTCTCAAATGAATAAATAAAATCTTTAAAAAAAAGAAGAAGAAGAAGAAATTTTCTTAGAGAACGATGGGCACGGAAAGGAATATTGGCTCAATTGATGTGAATTTTTTTTTTTAAGATTTTATTTATTTGACAGAGAGAAACACAGCCAGAGAGGGATCACAAGCAGGGGGAGTGAGAGAGAGAGAAGCAGGCTTCCCGCCAAGCAAGGAGCCCGATGTGGGACTTGATCCCGGGTCTCCAGGATCATGACCTGAGCCGAAGGCAGTTGCTTAACCAACTGAGCCACCCAGGAGCCCCTCAATTGATGTGAATTTTACTGGAATTTACTTTTTAATTAAAAAAACAAATGTTCAGAACTTGATTGATTCAAAAGGCCATGACTAATATTGATTTAAATAAATTGGTTAGAATTTATAGATACATTGCCAAATAGGCTGTGTTGTACTTATTTAGCATAATGTTACCAGGAAACTGAATGAGCATTTCCTGCCTCCCTGAAGAATTTATTAGCTCTTTTTCAGAGGCCTAATAGTATTTCGGTTATACCTTTATTATAGCACTCAAATCAATCTACTGTAATAATCTGTTTGTGTCAGTTTCCCGATGAGAATAAGTTCTTTGAAGGCATGGATCATATGTCGTCCTATTTATTCTTGTATTTCCAGCACTTAGCATATTTCCTGGCTTATCATAAGTACTCAAGAAATGTCTCTTAATTGATTTAATGAATAAATTAATGAGTGAACAATGTTTTTCATGTACTTATACCATGTGTGTGATTCCTTGGGAAAATTAATGCTAAATTCTAATATATTTGTATTATTTTAATTTGTCTAGCCTGAAAGTTGCATATTGAAATGTTGGTATGATTACTCCTATTTCTTAATCTCATTACCTCAGCTGTGCCCAAAATACCAAAATGTTTATTATTCTTCTAAGACACAAAGCATGAACTTAAAAAAAAAAAAGAAATTTTGTATTTTCAAAAGTCTGGTTACATTTATGAAGGCTAACATTTATTTGCTGGAGTTACTATTATTGTGAATTCTTTGTCACTTAGCCATTTTTCAGTACCTCTGTGGTAATTAAACTTCCTGTGGGTTCTGATTGGGAAAGTAACAATAATATTTATTGAAGAAAAATTATTTGCTGCTCTCCCAACAAAGGGACTGTGGAAGACATATAGTATCAAGATCGGCAAGAGAGAGACCACAGGCCTAGAGCCCCAAAGAGGTGTTTCTTACATTATTTCTTGCCACAGGATATTATATTCAGAAAGCTGATATTGTCCACATCCTCTAAGAACAGATTTATCTTTCAGCGGTAGACTGTGTTTAAAAAGCCATAAGGCACAGTGTCTGCATGGCTCAGTTGGTTAAACATCTGACTGGCTCAGGTCATTATCTGAGGGTCTTGGGATCAAACCTGCTCAGCGGGGAGTCTGCTTGTTCCTCTGCCTCTATCTCTGCTTGTGCTTGTGCTCTCTCTCATAAATAAATAAGATCTTAAAAAAAAAATAAGAAGTTCATAAGGTAAATGGAAAAAACCTCTAATTCCGGTTTGCAAAATGAGTTAATTACCATAGAGGCAGGAACTTGAAACTTATGTATATTTAAGTATTAATGTTTCCTTTTATGCATTTCCTTTTTTTGGGAAATGAATCTTATCCAGAAAACTGTTTGGTGAATGTAATATCATAACAAAAGGAAGTGCATTGGCTTCCTAGGGCTGTCATAACAAATCACCATAAATTTGATGGCTTAAAACTATTTTTTCATGGCTGTAGAGTCAAGAAGCTTGATCAAAGTATAGGCAGAACCACACTTTTCTCTGAAGGCTCTAGAGGAAGATTATTTCTTACCTCTTACTAGCTTCTGGTGTTTGACGATCCTTAACCTTTCTAGGTTTGTTAGTGCCTCACTAATCTCTGCCCCCTTTGATCCATTGCATTTTTTCTGTGTCCCAAATTTCCTCTTCTTATGAGAACACAGTCATTTTTGGTTAGGGTCCACCCTGATCCATACATCATCATCATCCTAACTTGATTACATCTGCAAAGACTCCATTTTCACATTAGATCCCATTCACAAGTTCCCGGTGGGTACAAGTTCTGTGGGCGCACTCTTCAGCTCAGCACAGAAAGTTCGATAAATCCAGTGTTAAATGGCACCAGGGTAACGTAGGTTGGTGGCTTGATACAAACACACAAACTCAGGACCATTTTGTCAAAAGGGCAAAGACATTTTAAATCGAGTGGCTATGATTCCACAGTTATTTCTACAGTCTGTTTGACTTTGCCTCAAGTACCAGAACACTTGAGAAACTTGCTGAAGTTCTTCCTCTTGGACATGAATGCAAAGCTTTCTCTTTCTCTTTCTCCTTTTCCAGGCTTTCAAGGGTGCCCAATCCCTTATTTGGTGGGTTGATTCTTTCTTTAGATATGCTAATAAATTCCTTCAGGTTTCTGAAGAGTTTTCCAGATGAAGTAATAGCTCTGTCTACTTTGCCATCTCTGCTGGGATCAATTATTTTTTATTTCAAAACCTTAACCTCTCAGATAATTGCATTTCCTTGAGTGGGATAGGTGGCAGCTGAGAAGTTGGTTATTATAATCTCAGCTACTAACTACCATAATAACCACAAAGATAACAAAATCAGAGTAACCATGTATTGAAAACTTCTGCCAATAGGACACATTACATGTAAAAAAACATAGGTGTTTTACATGACTTATTTCAACTGAACCCAATATAACCTAATAGATATTTCTCTACTTTACATGTGAAGAAATTGAAACTGCTAAATAATTTGCTGAAGATCATTTAACTTGTAGGTGGTAGATTAAAAAAAGGTTTGTCTGTATTACTCCAACATTCTTCTACCTTGATATTATAACGTTAATTAAACTACTAACCAAATATGGGCATGATCACTGAAATTCTTTCTCCCTCAATTTTCATTTTTCCACTGATTTTTAAACAATGTAACATTTTGAAAAGATTATCTATTTTACCTCCAAAATGGGATTATTACCCAATTGCTTATTTGACTAGATAGCACTTCTGAAAAATGTTTTCTAGAACTATTGTTCTTTGAACCACACTCTGGGAAACACTGCTCTCTAAGCTTTCAATCAGAATCTGCATTCTTTTTCTTGTTTTCTATTCTTGTTACAACTTCTTCACAGATAATACATTTTTTTGTCACTAAAATATTTTCTTGTATTCACCTTTTTACAGTTTATCTCACATTTATCTCTGGGACTAAGCCTATGAGCAGAGTGGGAGGTGATTAAGTGGTGAGAGCCAGGTTTTATTAAATGCTGATTTGTTCTGGGTCTGACTGTAAATGTCATGAAAATAGCCATTAAGTGGGCACATGGCATAATGGAAAAGGTACTTTTTTGATAACAGACATTTGCACAAACACTGGCAGAGTCCTCTGTAACTTACAAAAAAACCTTTCACCCACATACTTGATCTGGAATCTGTAAAGCTGGATTCGAATCTGATTCCAGCCAGCGTAATTTTCAGGCCTTTGTTTTCTCCTCTCTAATATTGGGGTAGAATGAATACTTGATTTACAAAGATGCTGTAAGATGAGCCTTAGGAAATATGTACACAAGAGCCTGGTCAAGCAGGTAAGTTCTGTTAACTGCAGTTACCACCACTACTGGTCACCCCCCAACTTGCTGCCCCTGGGCTAAGCGTTTGCCTCTCTTGGAGGTTTTCTATCAAAAGTTGATGCTGCTGGGAATGGTAAAATGATCAGTTGCCAACACCTCACTCTTTATCCATCTATCAAGAGAGAAGAATGAATGGACTAAAGTGAAAAGAGCGAAGGCAGAGGAAGTGGCTAGGCTCTGAAAGAGGGGGCCATGGGCCCTGGGGGCCAACTCTACAAGTGTTGCCCAGGCATCTGTTCTAGAGTCAGACAGACCTGCCCCTGGCAGCTTAATTGACATGTAAATGTGGACAAAGAATTAAAATCTCTGAACCTCTGTTGCTTCATCTATCAGCTGGGATAATCATTCTTATAAAATTGTTTTGAGAATGAAGTTAAATAATATATGTTGTGTACATTGAGGTGGAAACCAACGTGTATGTTCTTTATGTGTAGTTACCTGTCTTGTTTACCAGTCTCTTCCCCGAAGTGGCAAAGTGTCTGATAAACAGTATGCACCTGAGCAATAATTGTGTGATCAGAAATAGCTATTAGAAAGATCCTATTAATCTGTTATTCACAAAAGGTAACATGAATCCATTAATGTTTTTCAATTTATTAACCAACTGTTTGAGTTAATTTATCACTAAGCTGACTCACCCTTTTAAGAAAGAGAATCCTGGGTCGTGTGGACCCTGGCATGGAGAAGAGTAGCTGTTGGCATTTACTGGTGTTGGGTTTGGGGAAAATGAGCCTACTACAAAAAGAACTTGTGAATTAGAATTAAGATATTACTAGGTTGGAGGGTGTATTAATTTCCTAACATTGCTGGGTCAAATACCATAAGCTGTGTGTCTTAAAACAATAAGAATATATTCCTTCCTAGTTCTGGAGCCACGAGTCTGGTATTGGCAGCTCTATATTGTTACCAGGACCCTCGCATTCTCTCCTGAGGTTCTACGAGCAAATCTTTCTTTTCCTCTTCTAACTTCTGGTGGCTCCAAGAATTTAATTTTTGGCTCTGCAACTTCAGTTTCTGCTTCCATGTTCATGCAGCCTTCTTCTTTTCTCTCTGCATGTCCCTCATTTGTGTCTCTTGTAAGGACACTTGTCCTTGGATTTGGGGCCACCTCATCTCCCATGATTTCATCTCAATGTTTTTAACTTAATTATTATGTCTGTAAAGACCTTTTTTCCAGATAAGTTCATATTTGCAGATTCCAGGGATTAGAAGATAGCTGTATCTCTTCGAAGTCACTGGTCACCCTATTACAGAAAGTGGGAATAAATTTCGCCTTATTCTAAATTGTTCCTAAGGCCCACTTTGTCCCTCTATCCATGAAATTTTAAGGCTAAGTGGAAAATTATTTGAACTAATTATTCAAATCAGACAGAGTACAGTCATTGGGGCTCTAAATTGGGTGGGCAGGGGAGGTAGAAATCTGAACAACATGGGGCTCTCTCAAGAAATAAAATGCAATGAATAGTTAACCGATCAGTAAATTATCACCAGTATCTGCTAATACCGCTTCCTCAAGGTTCTATATGCTCATTGTGTTCCCTTCCTTTATAAAAGTATATGTGGGGACTGTTATCTATATTTTCTAGTAGGAGATCCAATTTCACATCCAATTATTATGATTTTCAGTCCTGTCAACATTATCTCTAGCTTGTAGAAACATACTCTAATTTTTCCTTTAAATAATAGTATATTTATAGACCCATTTTCTATCTTGCATTCCATATTTTTTACATTTCATATTTTTATTTTTGCTAAATGTTACAGGAGAAGTAGTCTCAGATATATGGTTCCCCATGACTCTTTATTTCCCTTCCCATAATATTCATCAAAATATATTGTAGTTTCATGTCCTTAGTAGCATGTGAATAGTCAGTAAATATTTCATGCATGAATAAATACTGAGAGAAAGAAAAACAAAATGTGACCAAATAACCTAACTAAAAGTCATATGTGTTTGTTCATAGTAAGAAATGTTTCTCTATCATTTTATTCCTAGTGTAACTCTGTAAATTGTTAGCAAAGAGACTGAGAATAATATAATGTTACATCATTAATGTGTTTAAATGAAGTGAGAGTTGGTGAAGAATAAAGGAGTAATTGAATAATATATCCTAGGGATGTGGAGGGTATAATAAATTCAACAAATATTTAGTGATTCCTTATTCTACGCAGTGTATCACATTAGAATCTCTAAAAGGGGGAGTGGTGAAGCAGTCCTTTTTGTGGTAGCTGATTGCTACAATGGTTCCCAGCAACCCCTGTCTCCTCTATTCACATGATTGTGTAATCCTCTTATATGGTTTGGTGAAATACTAGAATATGGTAGGGGTAATGATTTTGTCTTTTCTGAGATTAGGTTATACAAGATACTACGGCTCTGTCTGGGTTGTGCCTCTCTCCCTCTCTCTGTCTCTTTTTCTCAGTGGTTTAGGTTTCTGGAAGCTGCATGGTCATGAGCAACCCTGTGTAGAGCCTCGCATGGTAAAGAATGGAGACCTCCGACAAGCAGGGAACTAAAGCGCGTGTATCCTCCAGTCCAGGTAATGACTTTAGATGACTAGAGCCCAGACTGACAACCTGACAGAAGCCCCACAAGACACACTGAACCTGCCAACCAGCTGAGTCATTGCTGGAGGTCTGACCCTCCAGACCTACATAAGATAAGAAATGTTTTAAACTGCTCGGTTTGGGGGTAATTTTTTGTGCAATCATAAATAACTAATAGAGTTTCCATCTTAGTAGAAAGGCAGTTTTGAATGGGTAATACATATACACAGCAGATACCTACCAATAGCTGCGTAAATACTAGGTTCTAAATGAGTGGCAGGCAAAATAAGTCCAGAGGAGAGAAATATGATGTTCAACTTTATCAGTAGGAAAGCCTTTGTAAAGAGGAAAGGATTGACTCAGGTAAGATTTGCATAGATCTTCTAAAATGTGTGCATAAATCAATACACCAGATAGATGTGATTTTTATGTATGCCTTATGGAAACTGGTCTCATTACTTTATTGTTGAGGCACAGTAATCTGTGCAATCTTTCATGAATTCCTCCAGGTAATTAGTTTCCTGGAATATTGCTGGGTGGCAAATTCAACCCTTGTTACTTTGCAGCACTCTGGGAAATATGTGAATTATAATACATAATTTTGCCAGAAAGTTATGCTAAGATGTTTAATTCAAAGAAGATATATAACATGTATAATCCAACATGAAGAATGCAGATTGCATACAGACACTGAGACCTCTTAAAAACTCTTACAGGAACTGAATGGAATCAGCCTCACCTACTGACTTCTCTTATAGCACTAAAGGCTTCTTCATATAGGGGACTTAAGTGTTCAGCATTCTTGACCTTTTTGGAATGTTAACTGCCCGTGGAGTATCTCAGAATAAGCTGAAATTTCCCTTTCAGTTTTTCTTGAATTGAAATGCTACTTTTCTTTACATACCAAGCTAATAATGCTGGTTCTGCCTCTCAGGTAACATCCATCTATGCTGTCTTCACAGCGTGGAAAATCTACTCATCTCTAAATGTAGCCTGTCTACTTGGAAGTAGCCATCTTTTTTTCTGTGTCTGTTCTCTGTCCCTTTCTCCTTTCAGCCAAATGATTCATCTCTGACCTAATTAAATCCTCTAGGATCCACTCTTTGTCTCTTCATGCTGCTCTGTCATACTTGTAGTGAAATAGTGTTACATTGCTCCGGGTTTGTAGGTAAAACTCACAGTACTTACAAAACTTGTGTTAGAAAGAACATATGGGAAGCTCTTGGGATTTGCTAGTAAAACCCCGTATGAGTAAACTTTTCTCTATTTAGGACACTTGAGGTATGCGTTGTCATTTAGCTGGACTATGTAATTTATAGGGGCACCTAATGTAGATCATTTAAACAAATCCTATAAAATATGAGGGATATATTTTCTTTTTAAACTTTCAAAAGTATTTTTCTAATTTATTGACCTTTTCAGGCTTGATAGGGAGAGGGTAAATAAAGCACAGGCATGCCCATCTATTGTCCCTTGTGTTCAGTTCATCAGTGGATCATCTAATTAGTCCACATGGCCTTTCACTTAGCTACCTGTGCTGCTGGAAAGGAAAGGATGAAAGACAAGGAGAGAGAGAGCTTTAGAATATGCAAAATAAAAAGCATGTTGGTGGGAAGACTGGGTAATATTTTAAAATAGTTATCTTATTAAAGAGTGCAATACT
>PITA01012307.1:0-57500 GCA_004023965.1 Spilogale gracilis
GTATGAAATCCCCGAAAATTCAGCCACCTCTTGGGAGCTGGTATGAATTGCCTCCAGCTTGGCAGTAGACTTGGATTGAAGCCTTTTTGGAATGATGCACAACAAAGATATTCAATGGGCCAGCGAATTCTCAGAGATCACACAGTAAATTCTATTACCTGTGCCTTCACTATTCAAAGTATGGTCTGAGGACCAGCAGCTTCAACATCACTAGGATGTCGGACAGAAAAGCAGAATCCTGGACCCTACCTAGGAAATACGGAATCAGAATCAGCACTCTTACAAGATGCTAGGGTGTTCAGTGCACACATTCACGTTGGAGAAGTGCTGCTCCTTCTAGAACAGTGGTTTACTATCTGCATCTGAAAGGGCTCAGCACTCCTGACAGCTTCTCGGTCCAGGGACATGCAGGCAGGTTCAGGCAGTACCTGGGGTTAATGGCAAGAAAGTCAAAGTCTCTTTTCCATTAAAGAAAATATGAAGAATCAATCTATTTAGTAACAACTTCCGGAGGGTAAAGGCTGATAGCGTACTTACTTGACATCTAGTAAGAAAATCACACATGCAATCCCTGCTTGAATATTCATTCTAAAAAACAAATACTTCCTTGGCTGTGTTCCCTTCCTTTTTTCCCTCATTTTCTGCCCACTGCTCTACCAGTGTTTCTGAAGTCATTTCTCACATAAATATTTTGTACATGAATCCTTGACTAAGAGTCTGTTTCAGGGAAAATCTTAATGAAGAACCTGTAGTATATTCTGGGAGACACAAAGTGCAGCTTTGGTCTGAGGACGAGAAATGACAGTCCAGCTGGGATACGGCTTGAGTTCGTCCCCAGAAATCTGCCAGGACTTCCAGAAGTGAAGATAAAAAAGATGAAGGAACCTCCTATTGGGAGGACAAGGGGGGACAGCCTGAGGTATGCTTAGGAAATAAGGAGAAATGTATGTTTAGGAAATGAGTGTTTATTTTAAAAAATGGTTTAAAATTCAACCAAGTGTGTATCTCAGGGACAGTGTTCTTCAAAGTCTGGTTTGTGGATTGGTGGTGGTCCTTGAACTGTCACCAGTCCCAAAAGGTATGTATCAAAAGTGACAGTGTTAGTCTAGAAAATGCTTATAGCAGAGTGACATCACTGGGACATTTTTATTATATTTAACAAAAATACCAGTTCATAGTGGATAAGGGGGGGGGAGCAGGTTTTTCACTACAGATGCTTTGAGTAGCAAAGTCCTACAGTCTTTAATCCTAGAAAAAAACCCCAAAATCTATCATCTGAGAACTAAGTTATAAAATGGTTTACTGATAAGTACTCAGAGAGGAAAATTTCCCCCAAAGAGCTCATGCTTACCCAGACCTTACAGAAGGCACAGGACTAACATACTAAAGGAAAGAATGTGTCCGTCTGGAAAGGGGGACAGTTTTATCCACTAAAGAAAAGGAGTCCATCTGGCTTCAGTCCTAGAGGGAATCTCAGCCTTTGGCACTTTCTTTGTCATTTTGTCAAGGATGGATCTCTGGAGGAGATCTGTAAAAACGTACAACATCTAACTCCCCCAGCTCTGAGTCCACAAGCACCAGACAAGCTTTGGGCTCTAATTTGGTGTCCCATGTAGATCACCCACATGGAGCCTGCTCTGGTGAGGCAACATGACTCCTCTTGTCTATGTTACTGCTATATTTCCCATGGGTTGGTTTTATATATCAGGATTCGGAGCTCATGTAAAGTGAAGTCCCCCTAACAGAATACTAAGTTTCTGAGTGTGAGTCTTGGTAAATTCACCTAAGGAAAATGCTAGCTGTAGGGTCCCATGCAATATGGCTGACTCATCTTCCCCTGAGGTGGCTCCCTGCACTGAGCCTATCCACCTGAAATTTCTACAGGAGAATAGGACCTCAATTATGGAGGGTTTGGATCTTAAGTCAGCTTGTTTAATAAATGCATTCAGATCTGTGGAAATCCAAATAATAAAATATGTGCTAGAATGATCCATTGCTAGCCCAATGGACTGTAACTTGGGTTTCTGAACCTTTTGTCTCCTACTCTGAGAATTCAGTCAGATTCTCTCTCTTTTTTTTTTAAGATTTTATTTATTTATTTGACAGAGAGAAACACAGCCAGAGAGGGAACACAAGCAGGGGGAGCGAGAGAGGGAGAAGCAGGCTTCCGGCAGAGCAGGGAGCCCAATGCGGGGCTTGATCCCAGGACTCCAGGATCATGACCTGAGCAGAAGGCAGTTGCTTAACCAACTGAGCCACCCAGGCACCCCTCAGTCAGATTCTCTATGTGAGAATACAAACTCCTAGCATGTGTTAAGGTAAAAAATCTTTAATCATAGCTAGTAATCATTAAGTGCTTATTGTATGCACAGCACTGGTGCCAATCATCATATTTAATGCTCCCAAAATGCTTTGAAATGAGAACTATTATTTCCATTATACAGAGGAGGGCACTGAGGAACGGAGAGATTAAGTGACTTGCCAAAGTTCACAAAGTCAGTAGGTACTGGAGAAGCCTGGGTGGCCCAATCACTTAAGGGACTGCCTTTGGGTCAGGTCACAATCCCAGAGTTCTGGGATCAAGCCCCGTATTGGGCTCTCTACTCAACAGGGAGTCTGCCTCTGCCTCCCCCCCAGTTCATGCTCTCTCTTGCTTTCTCTCTTTCTCTCTCTCAAATAAATAAATAAATAAAAGCTTTTTTTTTTTAAAAAGCAAGTATTGAGGACAAGATTCAAACCTATGTTCTTTGACATGGTCTTGCTCTTGGCCACTGTTCTGTGCTCCTTTTTGGTTTTCCAATACTGGTTTTTTCTATGGAATCACAAAAGCAGAGGATCATAAAAGTAAGTCTTTGTCTCAAGCAAGGAACCAAACCCAGATGCGAGTGATAATGCTCCCTGGAGTTGGAAGAATTCACTTTGTGATTCTGATTCACATTCAGGTGGTTGAGCAGAGGTTGTTCAAGTGCCAAAGTCTAGGGGCTTCATCTAGATGGCTATATCCACATCAGTGGGATTTAAAAATTTTTACACTCCCTGTTTCCTAACCTTTTAATTTTTCTTCCGATTACTAAAGAAATACATTTTCATGATAAATTATATTTTGAAACAGTATGAAAGGGTATTAAGTGAAAAAGAGGAATATCCATTTCTCTCATGTTCCCCACAGTCCTATCCCATTTCTTAGTGCTAACCACTGTTACCAGTTACTTGCATACTTCTATACTTCTATAAATGTGTCTAGGCATTTTCAACTAATATTTTTTTATGACTCATCATATATGATATCCAGCCTCTGTTTTTTTTTTAACAATACATCGCCCACATCATTTCTACAAATATACATAGATCTATCAAACGCGGCATTGCTTGATAGGCATTGGTAAAGCAGAGACAGATAAAGGAAAGGAAAGGGAAAGGGAAAGGGAAAGGGAAAGGGAAAGGGAAAGGGAAAGGGAAAGGGAAAGGGAAAGGGAAAGGAAAGGAAAGGAAAGGAAAAGAAGCGCATGGGTAGTTCAGTCAGTGGGATGTCCAACTCTTGATTTCAGCTCAGGTCATGATCCCAGGGTCCTGAGATTGAGTCCCATATCAGACTCTGCTCTCACCCGGGGATCTGCTTGAGGATTCTCTCTCCCTCTTCCTCTCCCCTTCCCCACCACAAACACACACTCTCTCTAAAATAAATAAATCTTAAGGGAAAAAAAGGAAAGAAGGAACCAACTTTGATAAATTTATACAGTGTGTTGCAAGATACTTTCAGAATCTAAAAAAAGAAATCTAGAAAGCTATTTTGATTTATTATGCAAGTTTTCAGTTTTGTGGTTTAAATTTATTTTAAATTGGACTTATGCGTTGGGGAAGCACTGTAATATTTTCAGTCTTTAGGGCTTTAAAGTCCGTTAACTATCTCTGAATCTCATTCTTTTTAGTGGCCCCATCCATTTCACAAGGTACCATATGTACTTGGCCAGTCCTTGTTAAGGGGCATGTACAAAACGTATAATTCATGATTACGAACAACATTGCAATGAACATCTATATCTGCATCTGTTCACTTTGTCTTCCCTGTGTGCATACAACTATATGGATGACTATAAATTTCTGCAAGTCCAATCCCCCCATTTTATTCTGAGATTTCCTTGACAATTTAAACATTTTCTGGAAGAAAGAAGAGAAAACAGAATTTCATATGAGAAGATCACAAGATTAATTAAGGTTTTGGATAGAGGAGACAGTCCATTTCGTTGGTTTAAAATATAACTTCAGGAAATCTTGTTGGGAGAATACAACAAATTTTCTTTTACTTGGTAGAAAAGTTAGAGAGTCTTTCACACAGGTGTAGTGGGTGGAGTTTAGAATCTTCCAGAAAAACATCACCATTCATTGACCAAATGATTCACCATTTTCATTAGTAAATACGATCATCATGGGCTTTTCAATTTGCATGTTTTTCATTTTCACAGTACACAGTAGACCATAGGTACTAAGAAACAAGGAGAAAAGGCAGGACTCCCCATTAGTATTTTTGTTTGTTTGCTTGTGTGTTTGATTTCATCACAATGGTCCTGTTGAGATTCATTGGCTTTTTCGCTAGAAGGTGGCAGGGGTCATTAATGTGGAACCCTGAGTAATAAGACGACCAACGGCAGAAATGAAGAGTCTCTTTTCCTTATTAAGAGATTATTGAAAAAAATTCAGTGAACAGGACCCATCCTAAGCCTGTTGTTTGTGCTAGCCTCCACTGAATTCTACTATAGAACACATACTCATGATAATGCAAGATTCTATTATGTTTTACAAGCCAGCATCAATCTTTTCCTTGGAGAACATCCTACTGTATTAGGCAATTTGGACATACACAGCAGAGGGCAGAATTAGGCTTGGAGTAATTAATTTCTAATTAGTCATCTCAGGGTGTGTGAGCATGAATGCACATGTGCAAATATACTCGTCTTCGAATGTTCACCCGGAGCCTCCCTTGTAGATGACACTAGTCCAGCTGTGTAGAAGAGAAAAGCTAAACTGTTAGAACCACAGAACTCTTAGAATTTCCACAGGTCACCATTTTTCCTACCGTCAAAAGACTTTTTGTCCAGACACCGAATCCATTTATATTCACTCCAGTTTTGAAACTGGATCGCCATGCTGGAACCCCATGTTTTCTGGAGCATTCACTGCTTTCCCAGGGCAAAGAAGCCCTGACTGCCTTATGAGGAGCGTCTCCCCAAGATTATTTAGTCCTTAGCACACATAACTTACCTGATTGGTCGCCATTAAAGTTAATGGAAGACAAATACTCATTCTGTGAGGGGAATGCCTGTAACTTTAATAATACCCCAGGGAACATGGATGACCTCACACCTCCAACCCAGACATTGTTTGACCCTCCCTCACAACTTGTGAATTTCAATTATTTGTTCAGAAGGGCCATTCATAATTGCCTGGTGTAAGCCTGCCTTTAGGATGCAAAGCAGAAGACAATGAAAATGCTACACTGCGCATTAGGGCAGCGGCACTTAAACATAGAAATTAACCAGGCTGCTTTTCACATCTCTCCCTTTCTATTCTGAGAGGTTTCAGTCTGGTGACATCAAAGACAGGATTATGGGAGAAGATAAAAACTTGATCTAATGTCCATGTTTGAAGTCATGAAAGTCCTCCTTTTTCCATGGCAAAATAACCCTCTTCATAACACACACACACAAAAACCAGGGTCCAGGTGCAAAAGGGATGGGGGCGGGGTGAGGACGGGGAAGGCTGCTCCAAGGCCTTGGCTTCCCGAGGTTGTCCTAATAACCGGGTGTGTTAAAGCCGGGCATCGCCAAATGTGCTAATAGATTGTTTGTAGGCTTGGGCGGGCTTTGTTCGGCAAATTAATATGTTAAGTCTTTCTTTTAAGCCCTTGTGATGGTGGGATGGTTCTTTAATGAGATTTTAACCGGGTTTCCCTTACTACCAGCAAAGACCAGAACAGAAATTTTTCTTAGGTGAAAGGAGAGTGATCTTTAACGTCATCATCATTAACGGATATTTCCTTTCATGTCATTTGTCAATCACATTTCTTGCCCCCTAACAGGCTGGTCTTGGTGTCCTCTGAGCCGCTGGGATATGAAGCATATATATTCACATTAACTAATAGGCTTAAAAATGTTCTGACAAATAGTTTCTTTGGAGGTGAAAGCTCGCAGCCGGAAAGTAGACTATAGTTTGAAGACTTTCTCGTACTTGGAAATACACAGAAATCGTTTAAGACAAGTGGAAAACTTGGCCCTTTAAAATTATACTCAGTGGTAATGCCTGGCGTTGCAGCCTGAAAAATCTGCAAGCTACAGCCCCATGACTTTTAAAGTCTTTACTCCTTTAAGCATTAAATCAGCATTCAAGCAGCTGATTAATCTCCCAAGGGCCCAAATGAAGTGCTCCAGCCTAGTTTATAACACAGACTGACTGTTAGAAAACCTTCCTTAGCACCAAACCTAGTAAGCATGGAGTAAAAACACAGCTTTTAAAAAATAAATGAAAGAAAGAAAGAAAGAAAGAAAGAAAGAAAGAAAGAAAGAAAGAAAGAAAGAAAGAAAGAAAGAAACCCAAAGCTTTGGGTCACAATTGCTCTATGGGCTCCTCATCTCACTTTCTCCTTTGTTCATATTTTGTAGACCCAGGTACACTTGAACCAAAAAATAGAAAAAAATAAAGGATTTTTTTGTGTGTGGGGGGGAGGGAGGTAGGAGGTGTTATGAGTTCGACATACAAACTTAGTAGTATAGGTTTGATAACCATGGAAACTCTCAGTTCCTGTCCGTATTCCCAGCCTCCTTGGGTGGGAGTCTCAGAATCTGTTACTGCTCTCCTTATAGTCTGACTGGTGTACCTCCGACGGGAAAGGGCAGCCCGTGGTTGCAGGTATGTTCCATTCTGGACAGTGAATTTGCCTAGGATTTGAAGAGGTCTTTAATCTCCTGGTATTCTTTCAAGTCTAATGGAAAAATGAAACCTCCTAGTCGACCCAAAGGATAGGTCTTTCCTATGGCATAGTTGGTGTGGGTCTCACTGTTTTCCAAAAAAGACAGGTTTAAGGAAGGAAACCAAAGGATCCCAACAGCTTAGAAGTCTGAGCAGCCGACGACTTTCATCAGCCTCAGTTTTGCCTCCTTACACTCTTGCAGGCTTTATGGTTTTATTTACATTTTACCTTTTACATTATGTGGCGAAATGTGATAAAGGTCAATCATTTATTCTCTTGAAGAAAATGTGTTCAGCTCCTAGTTTCCCCTTCCAAAGGCATTTGAGAAAGTTATCCCATACAAAGCTTGAAAACTCATGCAGACAACATACAATTATGGTCTACATGCTAGAAACTGGTAGACTCTTCTCTAAGAAATATTTAGTAAAGAAACTTGCCTTTTGCTCAGTGCCAATATCCACAGATTTTTCTTACAGCTTCAAAAATCGTTTTGTTTTGGACTGATCTTCCAAGGTCCAGCCAGACCTATGTAATTTCTTTCTATTTTCCTCAAGACCACCCGTGGCTGGTATAACATGAATCACCACGCCTTGAATGTTAACTACCTCATGACCCCATGTAAATGCTCAGACTTTCCAGACAGTTTTGTTGGGAACCCAGGGTTGTGATGTGTGTCTGTATGCCCCATCATCAAGTCACAGCCATGGGTCAGGCATTCTTTCCCAGACGACCCCCGTACCAGCATACATACTCCCACAGTAGTTCTTCTACGCCTGGTGCCTAATCTTTGCTAATCAGTAAAAAAAAAAAGATGCATGATCAGTTTTCTATATTTCTTGAATCACTGGAATAGGTCTGAGATGTAAGAACTTGAACCAGAATGATTAAGAGAGGAGCTTCTGGACTTCCTAGTTATCACAGAGTTAGGCTTTCCATTAGGGCACCATCTTCCAGTCTGCTTTCTGGCATCATTGCTACTATGTAAATTCCTGCAGCATTAAAGTCAAAGGTTTTCATTTCCTGGTGGGGTTCTGGAGACCCAGGTTAGTGATTTCTGGGACACTGAAGGATGGAGCCACTCTAATTCTTGAAGAGGTCCTTGAAGGTCCTTCCAACATGTAGCTCAGGGTGGTCCTGCTGCATATTTTATGGTGACGATGGGGTTGCTTGGATTGTTCTTCAGTTGGCTCAGTTCTTAGAGCAGGTCTCAGTGAAAGTGACTGATTGTTTAACACATCCTCCATACCCTGAATCGCCGATTATGCAAATTTCATGCTCTCGTTTTTCCAAGTTCTCAACCTATTAGAAGTTAAAAGACCACATAAAGTACATTCTATGCCAGATATCTGGAAAGGAGTAGGATCAGTAGTCAAAGCACCTGGAATGTAAGCACAGAAACGGCAGTTATCCCTAATAACATTTGCTAGCTCACTGATGGTGTATGTTTTCTCTGTGCTTCATCAGTCACTGATGGAGAGGCCTTGAAATATCCAACTATAATTGCAGCATTATCTGTTTCTCTTTCCAGGTATGTCATTTTTCTTTATGCATTTTGGGGTTCCATGCAATTGTTTTGAGTAGCGAACAATGTTGTTTTCTTTTCTTTTTTAAAGATTTTATTTATTTATTTGACAGAGAGAGAGGTCACAAGTAGGCAAAGAGGCAGACAGAGAGGAGGAAGCAGGCTCCCTGCTGAGCAGAGAGCCTGACGCGAGCCTCGATCCCAGGACCCTGAGATCATGACCTGAGCCAAAGGCAGAGGCTTTAACCCACTGAGCCACCCAGGCGCCCAACACTGTTGCTTTCTTAAGGCTTATATCATCAGTGTTGTTGGGAAAAGCGGACCCAAGTGTAGGAAACTTGACAAAAAGACTAAATCAGATGTTGATGATAATTGTTTTCAAAATCTAACATCTGTTTTCACAAAACCAAATATAGTCTGCCCATGTGCACTGGGAACAGTCTTCTCATAAATAAAAGTTGCCAGAGATTCTTCTGTAGAAAGTTTGTGTGGGGGCACTCATTTATGCTGCTCAACCATGACTCTTAGTTTCAGCTCAGATCATGATCTCAGGGTCATGAAATCGAGCCCTTCTTCAGGCTCTGCACTCGGTGTGGAGTCTGCTGAAGATTCCCTCTCCCTCTCCCTCAGCCCTTCCTTCCCAAATAAATAAATAAATAAATAAATAAATAAATCTTTTAAAAATTTTAAAAGAACATTTATGTGACTTCCACTGTTTCCATCAATAAGAGGGGGTACCTTTTATATAACATCTAAAGATACAAAGTTATGAATCCATTTACATCATTACGATCTTAATGAAAAGGGATAAAACTGGACCTACACCTCACACTCTGTATTTTCGTTATGTGTAAGAAAGGAGGGAAAATAAGAATGCATATATGTAGTTCCTTAAGTTTGTAAAATGAAATTCCAGAAAGATAAATCAGGAATGAATAAAAATTGTTACCTATGGGAATAGAGGGGAGAGGGATGGGAAGTGAGATTTATCTTAATTATATCTTTCCATATACTCTTTTTTTAGAGAGAGAGAGAGAGTACATGAGCACATGCTCATGCATGTTCAGCGTAGGGGCTGAGGGGGAGGGAGAGAATCTTAAGTAGACTATTTGTGGAGCCTCAAGGAGGGGCTTAAGGTGGGGCTCAATCCCAGGACCCTGAGATCATGACTTAAGCCAAAGCCAAGAGTCAGCTACTTAACTGACTGAGCCACCCAGGCGGCCCCACACAAACTTTTCTTACTTTACCGAAGCATTATCAGCATGTGAAAAGCTGTACGTATTTAAGACATAAAACTTCATGAGTTTGGGGATAAGTGTACCTATGGAACCACCACCATCAAGGCCACAGATATTTCCAAAACCTCCCAAAGTTTCTTCCCACCCCCTTTATGACGACGATGATGTGTTTCATAAGATTACTTAACCTAAGTTCTACCTTCTTAGCAAATATGGAATATGCAATACTGTATTGTACCTCTGGGTACTAGAATATCTCGTAGAGATCCTACTTACTTGTCTTTTGCATAAATAAAACTTTGAACCCTTTGACCACCATCTCCACATTTGCTATGCTCCCTAACCCCTGACAATCAATCTACTTGTGCTTCTGTGAATTGCACTACTTTAGATTCTACATATGAATGAGATTATTCACTATTTGTCTTTCCATGTCTGGTTTATTTTACTCAGAGTCCTCTAGATCCATCCATGTTGTTGCAAATGGCAGGATTTCTTTCTTTTTTTAAAATGCAGAATATTCCGTTTTATGTATATACTACATTGTCTTTATCCATTCATCTGTTGATGAACATATAGGTTGTTTCATATCTTGGCTATTATGAATAATGTTGCAAGGAACATGGGAGCGAAGATTTCCCTTCAAGACCCTGCTTTTGATTCTTTTGCACATATACCCAGAGGTGTGATTGCTGGACCATATGATAGCTCTATTTTAAATTTTTTTAGAACCCTCCATACTATTGTATGTATGTATGTATATATATTTTTGTCCGTAATGGCTGTATCAATTTACATTCTCTCCAACAGTATATCAGGGCTCTTTTCTGACATGCATACCAAAACTTATTCCCTTTTATTTTTATAACTATAGCCACCCTTACAGGTGTGATATGTTATCTTAAGGTTTCCATTTGCATTTCCTTGATGAATAATGGTCTTGAGCACCTTTTCATATCCCTGTTGGTCATACATATGTTTATGTTGGAGAAATAGCTATTCAAGTCCTTTGTCCATTTTAAAATTATTTATTTTTATTTTTTTTTAATTTTAATTTTAATTTTTATTTTTTTAAAGATTTGATTTGACAGAGAGAAACACAGCTAGAGAGGGAACACAAGCAGGGGAAGTGAGAGAGGGAGAAGCAGGCTCCCCGCCGAGCAGGGAGCTGGATGCGGGGCTCCATCCTGAGACTCCAGGATCATGATCTGAGCCGAAGGCAGTCACTTAACCAACTGAGTCACCAGGCACCCCTTAAAATTTATTTTTATAAAGTTTTGCTGTTGTTGTTGTTGTTGCTGAGTAGTAGCAGTACTTTACATATTTTGAATATTAACCTCTTTTCAGATATATGGTTTGCAAATATTTTCTCCCATTCCAAGGGTTGCCTTTTCATCTTGTCGATTGTTTTCTTTGTTGTGTAGAACCATTTTAGTTTAATTTTGTTTTATTTTGGTCATTTTTGCTTTTGTTGCTTGTGCTTTTAGTGTCTTATCCAAAAAAATCATTGTCAATGCCAATGTCAAGGAGCTTTCCGTCTCTCCATGTTTACTTCTAGGAGTTTTATGGTTTCAGTTCTTACATTTAAGTGTTTAATCCATTTTGAGTTAATTTTTGTTTATGATGGAAGATAAGCCTCATTTCATTCTTCTGAGTGTAATTATCCAGTTTTCCCAACACCATTTATTGAAAAGACTATCCTTTCCCCATTTTGTATTCTTGGTGTCCTTGTCAGAAATTAATTGACTGTATATGTGTAGATTTATTTCTGGGCTATTTGGTTCCATTAATCTAGTCTCTGTTTTTATGCCAATACCTCACTGCTTTGGTTACTATAACTTTGTAATATAAAAATTACATATAATGTAACGATAATATATGTTATACATATACAATATGCCTAATATACATATAATATATTTATACATAATAATATACATATATTACATATAATTTGAAACCAGCAAGTGTGATGCCTCCAGTTTTGTTCTTTCCCAAGATCATTTTGGCTATTAAGGGTCTTTTTTATTCAGGATTCCAATGAAAAATAGGATTTTTTTCCATTTCTTTGAAAAAATACCATTGGAATTTTTAGAGATTGCACTGAATCTGTGGATAGCTTTGGGGGGCATGAACACTTCAACAGTATTAATTCTTCCAGTCCGTGAACATGGAATATCTTTCCTTCCATTATTTCTTTCTTCTTCAATTCCTTTCATCAGTATTTTATAGTTTTTAATATATAAATCTTTCACCTCCTTGGTTAAATTTA
This sequence comes from Spilogale gracilis, assembly GCA_004023965.1. Classification (NCBI taxonomy): domain Eukaryota; kingdom Metazoa; phylum Chordata; class Mammalia; order Carnivora; family Mephitidae; genus Spilogale; species Spilogale gracilis. The sequence continues at coordinate 11,997 of PITA01012307.1, forward strand.
TTCCTGAGCATTTTACGCTTTTTGATGCTATTGTAAATGAGATTTTTTAAACTTTCTTTTTCAAACAGTGCATTGTTAGTATATAGAAATTCAACTGATTTCTTATATGTTGCTTTTGTGTCATGCAACTAACTTTATTGTCTTATCATTTCTTTTTTGTGTGTTTATAATTTCTAATAGTTTTTTTGGTGGTATCTTTCGGGTTTTCTATATGTAATACCATGCCATCTGTGAACAGAGACAATTTTACTTTTTTTTCTGCTGTGCCTATCTTTATTTCTGTTTCTTGACTGATTTCTCTAGCTAGAACTTCCATTACTATATTGAATAGAATTGGCAAGGGTGGACATTCTTGTCTCATCCTTGATCTTAGAGAAACTTTTCAGCTTTCACCATTGAGTATGTGGTTAGTTGTGGATTTATCATAGGTAGCCTTTGTATGTCAAGGTACATTCCTTCTATTCCTAATTTGTTGAGAGTTTATATTATGAACAAATGTTGAATTTTGTCAAATGCTTTTTCTTCATCTATTGAGACGATCATATGATTTTTACCCTTCATTCCGTTAAAGTAGTGATTCACATTTATTGATTTCCTTACTATTGAATAATCTTTGTAGCCCAGGGAAAAATCCCATTTGGTCATGGTTTATGATCCCTTTCATGTATTGTTGAATTTGGTTTATTAGTATTTGTTGAGGATATTTGCATCTACGTTCATTTATCAGGGATATTTTCTTCTCTTGTAGTGTTCTTGTCTGGCTTTGGTAGAAGGGTAATGCTAGCCTTATCAAATGGGTTTGTCAGTATTTCCTCCTCTTCAATTTTTTTGGAAGAATTTCATAAAGTTGGGCCTTAATTCTTTAAAAAAAATTTTTTTTAATTAAAGTATAATGAATTATTTGCTTCAGGGGTCTGTGAATCATCAGTCTTACACAATTCACAACACTGACCGTAACACATACTCACCCTAATGTGGGCCCAGTCATTCCATCCCTCTCACACCCCTCCCCTCCAGGAACCCTCAGTTTGTTTCCTGAGATTCAGAGTGTGTTATGGTTTGTCTCCCTTTTTGGTTTCTCTTGTTTAATTTTTCTCTCCCTTCCACTATGATCCTCTATCTTGTTTTTCAAATTCCTCATATCAGCGAGATCATATAATAATTGTCTTTCTCTGATTGACTTATTTTACTTAGCATAATAATACCCTCTAGTTCCATCCACGTTGTTGCAAATGAAAAGATTTTGGGTTTTTTGATGGCTGCATCGTATTCCAGTGTGTGATTGATATATATATATATATCAATCACACATCTTCTTTATCCATTCATCTATTGATGGATATATATATATATATATATATATATATATATATATATATATCACACATCTTCTTTATCCATTCATCTATTGATGGACATATAGGCTCTTTCCATAGTTTGGCTATTGTGGATATGCTGCTAAAAATGCTGGGGTGCATGTGACCCTTTGGATCACTACATTTGTACATTTGGGTAAATACCTAGTAGTGCAATTGCTTGATCATAGGGTAGCTTTATTTTCAACTTTTTGAGGAACCTACATACTGTTTTCCAGAATGGCTGCACCAGCTTGCATTTACACCAACCATGTAGGAGGGTTCCCATTTCTCTGCATCCTTGCCAACATCTGTCATTTCCTGACTTGTTAATTTTAGCCATTCTGACTGCTGTGAGGTAGTATATCACCGTGCTTTTGACTTGTATTTCCTTGATGCCAAGTGATGTTGAGGACTTTTTCACGAGTCTATTGGCCAATTAGAGGTCTTTTTTGCAGAAATGTCTGTTTGTATCTTCTATCCATTTTTTGATTGGATTATTTGTTCTTTGGGTGGAGTTTGATAAGTTCTTTATAGATTTTGGATACTACCCCTTTATCTGACATGTCATTTGCAAATCTTCTCCCATTCTGTCAGTTTTGTTGACTGTTTCCTTGCTGTGCAGAAGCTTTTGATCTTGATGAAGTCGCAATAGTTCAGTTTTGCCCTTGCTTTCCTTGCCTTTGGTGCTGTTTCTAGGAAGAAGTTGCTACAGCTGAGGCCAGAGAGGTTGCTGCCTTTGTTCTCCTCTTGGATTTTGATGGATTCCTGTCTCACCTTTAGGTCTTTCCTCTATTTTGAGTCTATTTTGGTGTGGGGTGTAAGAAATGGTCTGGTTTCATTGTTCTACATGGAGCTGTCCAATTTTTCATTGTTCTACATGGAGCTGTCCAATTTTTCCAACACCATTTGTTGAGGAGACTGTCTTTTTTCCATTGGAGATTCTTTGCTGCTTTATCGAAGATTAGTTGACCATGAGGTTAAGGGTCCATTTCTGGGCTCTCTATTCTGTTCCTGTGATCTATTTGTCTGTTTTTGTGCCAGTATCATACCGTCTTAATGATTACAGCTTTGTAATAGAGATGAAGTCCGGAATCATGATGCCACCAGCTTTGCTTTTGTTTTTCAACATTTCTCTGGCTATTCAGGGTCTTTTCTGGTTCCATAGAAATTTTAGGAACATTTGTTCCATTTCTTTGAAAAAAGTTGATGGTAGTTTGATAGGGATTGCTTTAAATGTGTATATTGCTCTAGGTAGCATAGATGTTTTCACAATATTTGTTCTTCCAGTCCATGAGCATGGAACATTTTTCCATTTCTTTGTGTCTTCCTTAATTTCTTTCATGAGTATTCTATTGTTTGCTAAGTACAGATTCTTTGCCTCTTTGGTTAGATATATTCCTAGGTATCATGGTTTTGGGTGCAATTCCAAATAGGATTGACTCCTTAATTTCTATTTCTTCTGTCTTGTTATTGGTGTATAGAAATACGATTGATTTCTGTGCATTGGCTTTATATCCTGACACTTTATTGAATTCCCGTATGAGTTCTAAAAGTTTAGGGGTGGAATCTTTTGGGTTTTCCACATAAAGTATCATATCATCTGCAAAGAGTGAGAGTTTGACTACTTTGCCAATTTGGATGCCTTTTATTTCTTTTTGTTGTCTGATTGCTGGGGCTAGGACTTCTAGTACCATGTTGACTAGCAGTGGTGATAGTGGACCTTACGAGAAAGCTCTTAGTTTTTCTGCATTGAGAATGATAGTCACTATGGGTTTTTCATAGATGGATTTTATGATATTGAGGTCTGTATCCTCTATCCCTACACTGTGAAGAGTTTTGATCAAGAAAGGAGGCTGTACTTTGTCAAATGCTTTTTCTGCATCTATTGAGAGTGCCATCATATGGTTCTTGCTCTTTTTTTAATGCATTGTATCACATTGATTGATTTGTGGATGTTGAATGAAACTGGCAGCCCTTGAATAAATCCCACTTGGTCATGGTGAATAATCCTTTTAATATTCTATTTGATTCTATTGGCTAGTATTTTGGTGATAATTTTTGCATCCATACTCATCAGGGATATTGGTCTATAACTCTCCTTTTTGATGGGGTTTTTATCTGGTTTTGGGATCAAGGTAATGCTGGCCTCATAAAATGAGTTCGGAAGTTTTCCTTCCATTTCTATTTTTTGGAACAGTTTCAGGAGAATAGGTATTAATTCTTCTTTAAGTGTTTGGTAGAATTCCCCTGGGAGGCCATCTGGCCCTGGGCATTAATTTTGGGGGGATTTATTTTTGATTGTTGCTTCAATTCCCATACTGTTCATGGGTCTGTTCAGGTTTTCTATTTCTTCCTGGTTCAGTTTTGGTAGTTTTATGTCTCTAGGAATGCATGCATTTCTACCACATTTTCTAATTTTCTGGCATATAGTTGCTCACAATATGTTCTTGTAAATGTATTTCTTTGGTGTTGGTTGTGATCTCTCCTCTTTCATTCATGATTTTATTAATTTGGGTCCTCTCTCTCTCTCTCTCTCTCTCTCTCTCTCTCTCTTTGATAAGTCTAGCCAGAGGTTTATCAATCTTATTAATTCTTTGAAAGAACCAGCTCCTACTTTCTTGATCTACTGTTATTTTGATTTCTATTTCATTGATTTCTGTTCTAATCTTTATTATTTCTCTCCTCCTGCCAGGTTTAGGCTTTCTTTGCTGTTTTTTCTCCAGATCCTTTAGGTGCAGGGTTAGGTTGTGCATTTGAGACTTTTCTTGTTTCTTGAGAAAGTCTTGTATTGTTATATTCTTTCCTCTCAGGACCGCCTTTGCTGCATCCTAAAGATTTTGAACAGTGGTGTTTTCATTTTCATTCATTTCCATAAATTTTTAAAATTCTTCTTTAATTTCCTGGTTGACCCATTCATTCTTTAGTAAGGTGCTCTCTAGCCTCCATGCATTTGAGTCCTTTCCAACTTTCCTCTTGTGATTAAGTTCTAGTTTCAAAACATTGTGGTCTGAAAATATGCAGGGAACGATCCCAATCTTTTGGTACTGGTTGAGTCCTCATTTGTAACCCAGAATATGATCTATTATGGAGAATGTTCCATGTGCATGAGAGGAATGTGTATTCTGTTGCTTTCGGATGGTATGTCATGAATATTCCGTGATATCCATCGCTCCAGTGTGTCATTTAAAGCCTTTATTTCCTTGTTGATCTTTTGCTTAGATGATCTGTTCATTTCAGTGGGGGGGGGGTGTTAAAGTCCTCTACTATTATTGTATGATTATTGATGTGTTTCTTTGATTTTATTATTGTATTATTGTCTATGTGTTTCTTTGATTTTATTATTAATTGTTTATATAATTGACTGCTCCCACATTAGGAGCATAGATATTTAAAACTCTAAGATCTTGTTGGACAGACCCTTTAAGTATGATATAGTGTCCTCTTCATCTCTTATTATAGTCTTTGTTTTAAAATCTATTTTGTGTGATATAAGGATTACCACCCCAGCTTTCTTTTGATGTCCATTAACACGATCAATTTAATCTGGAGGTGTCTTTGGGTCTAAAACGAAGCTCTTGCAGATAGCATGTGGATGGGTCTTGGTTTTTTTATTTTATTTTGTTTTGTTGTTGTTGTTGTTGTTGTTGTTGTTGTTTTATCCATTCTGATACCCTGTGTCTTTTGATTGGGGCATTTAGCCCACTTACATTCAGGGTAACTACTGAAAGATATGATCAGGTTGGTGAATAGAATAGAGCCACACACTAGATTTTGTGTATGTTTTGGTCTGTTAGAAGAAACTGCACCCCAAAATTTTAAAGAAAGAAAAACATATGTATACCAAAATCAGGGTAAATACAATGAAGAGATGGACTATGAATGTAAAGATGAAAATTTAAAAAGATTTTAAAGAAGGAATTGGTAAGGTAAGAAGTTGGTTGAAAAAAGAAAGAAAAAAAAAGGAATGTGATCAGGCTGGAGACTAGAACAAAGCCATATACTAGATTTAGGGTAAATTTTTGTTAAAAATTTTAAAGAAGGAAAAACATATATATACAAAAAATAACATTAAATGTAAGGAAGGGATAGAATATGACTGTAAAAATGAAAATTAAAAAATATTTTTAAAAAATGAATTGACAAGATAAAATGCTGGTTAAAATAGGAAAGAAAAATTCAAAAAAGTTAGAAAAAGGAAAACAAAGAAAGTTAAAAAAATTAACTTTGAAAGACTAAAGAATCATGGGGGGGAAAGCCATGAATTCTATGTGCTGTATTCCCCTAGCTCTGGAGTTTTGCAGTTCTCAGTGATTGGTGAACTTCATCTTGGCTGAGTGTTCTTGCTGATCTTCTGGGGGAGGGGCCTGTTGTAGTGTTTCGCAAATGTCTTTGCCTGACACAGAATTGCACCGTCCTTACCAGCAGCGAGGCTAAGTAATCTGCTCGGGTTTGTTCTCAGTAGTTTTTGTTCCCTGAACGTTTTACCTACAGCTTTGGGGGAGGAGAATGAAGATGGAGGACTCTGAATCTCCGGCTCTGTAGGAGCCGAGAGCTCGGTCCCCACTCCTCAGTGCTCCCTCAGAGAAAAGTAATTAGTCACGCCTATCTCCCTGGTCTCTGGCCACACTCTGTGCTCACTCAGCCTGTGACTGAGCATTTCTATGGGAACTCTGCCACACTCAGTCACCCCCAGTCCCTCCGTGACCCTTAGGATCCTGAGACCACATTGTCTCAGCGAGGGTTCTGCCCCCTGCTTAGCACTGGAGCAATGTCCCTCAGTAGAACAGATTCAAAAAGTTCTGGTTTTGTGCTCTGTTGCTCTATCACTTGCCTGGAGCCAGCTGACAGAGGTTTCCTTCCCACCACAGTCTATCTTCCCAAATATTGCCTCGGATTAACTTCTCTGAATGTCCTCCCTTCTAGAAAGTGGTGTTTTCTATTCGTAGAATTGCTGCTATTCTTCTCTTCAATCTCTTGTTGAGTTTGTAGATATTCAGAATGGTTTGATAGCTTTCTAGCTGAATTTCTGGGACCAGATGCAATTTACTCCTCTGCCATCTTGCTCCTCCTTCATGGGCCTTTATTCTTTAAATACTTGGTAGCTTTCACTAGTAAAGTCATCCTGAGTTTGTATTTTAATTTAAATTAACTTAAATTTAATTTTTATTTTTAATTTCAATCTTTTATCTTTAACATTTTAATTTTGGCAAAATATACTTAATAAAATTTACCACCTTAACCATTTTTAAATGTACAGTTCAGGAGTGTTAACGACATTCATATTGTTATACATTCAATATTAATAATATTAATATTCCTATGTTAATATTAATATTATTCAATATTAATATAAGATAAAAATTCTTTTCGTCTTGAAAAACTAAAACTGTATCTGTTAAACAACTCATTTTCCCCTCTCTCAGCCCCTTGTAACCATGATTCTACTTTCTCTTTTTATGAAATTTTTTACGTTAGGTATACCTTATATAAGAGGACTCATACCGTATTTATCTTTTTGTGACTGGCTTATGTCACTTATCATAATGTCCTCAAGTTTCATCCATGTAGCATATATCAGAATTCCCTTCCTCTTTAAGGCTGAATAATAATCTATTGTGGGAATGTACCCCATCTTGTTTCTCCATTCATCCATCAATAGGCGCTTGGTTCCTGGCACGTTTTGGCTACTGCGAATAATGCAACCATGAACCTTTGTGTACGAATATCTGTCCAAGTTCTTGCTTTCAATTCCTTTGGGTATATATCTTTCCATGTACTTTAAACTTTGAACTTTATAAGTGTTTTTTATATAAACAGGTAAAATAAAAAGAAAAACTCTAAAATCAAAACCAAACTCCCAAATTAAAAGCACATGAACCTATTAAGTTGGTATCATAACCACGTGAAGAAAAATAATTATTTCAAACTCTTTATACAAGCATGAAAGCCAGTCAATGAAGATGGAATGGTAGAAGGAAGGATCATCAATGGATTATAAAACCATTAAATGAAAAAATGTAGCAGAACAACATATTTTAATGATACCAAAATATAATCCCATAGATTTCTTGCTGATTTCAAAGAGAAACCAGTACCTTTTTTTCTCTTTGAGAGAGAGAGAGAGCGCACATGTGCTGGGGAAAGGGGAAGAGGGAAAGACTCCTAAGCAGACTCCACGCACAGCACAGAGCCCAATGCAGGCTTCGATCTCACGACTCTAAGAACATGACCTGAGCGGAAACCAAGAGTTGGACACTTAAATAACTCAGCCCCCAAAATATCTTTACACAGTCAAGATCTCATGTTAGATTAGAATGACACACCTAACACCATGTACCCCAAACACAAAAGCATCACCTATAAAGTCCTTCTGCCAAAATCTATTCAAATCCTTAAACTTCCCAGTTTATAGAGATTATAAGGGCTAGTCATGGAGGTAATGACTCCAAGAGTCAGCCAACACATACATAATGTGGAACATCATACTTCTTAGTTTCTTTAAAATGTTGGTGTCACACACAAAAAAGGAAAGAGAGGGAAAGATTCTTCTAGAATAAAAAATACAAAGTGTACAACAAGCAAATACAATGCATATACATTGTCTGAATACTAAGTGTAAAAAATCAGCTATAAGAAACAAGTTTGGAAAAAAAGGGAGGATTTGAATTTGGACTGGATATTATATGATACTAGATCAATAATGTTAATTTTCTTAGATAGGTTAAGGGTATGTGATTATGTAAGAGGATTTTTTATTCTTAGAAGATGTACACGACAGTATTAGGTAGCTAAGTGTCATTATAAATAAATATGTTTGAATATGTCAAAGTACATTAACAACTAGGTAGCAGGTATATGGGTGTTGAATCAAGTTGGTGATGGGTCAAAGGCAGTCCATTGTACTATTTTTTTAAATACTTTCATCTTCTCTGTATATTTTAAATGTTTTAGTAATATACAGTTGAAAAAAGTAAAATATCTAGTCTTGAGAATAAGCACAAAAGACTACATCCAAATCACCTGCAGAGGCTCCACATTGAAACTTCACATCAGGGGACTGTCTCAGCTGAGCTGTGGAGAAGGAACTTGAGACCTAGTGATGGATCTTCTTCCCCCAAAAAGAGACAGGATTCAGTGACTAAGTTTTAATTCTAGGCCTCCAAGTAAAAGCTTCAGAAAGGGACATTCTAGCCTTTGCTAATTGTAAATTAATCAGCTCTCCGTGGTGAGACTCTGCACCCACCCCCACTCCCCAGTGTTTACGCCTAGAGCAAGAATGAGACATTTTATAAAACACAGAGAAGCTCTTAGAGAAGATGATATAGTTACTTAGTTGGCAGTGATGAATAGAACACTGGCATAATGATAATCTACAAAATTTTCAAAGGTAACTAATACTTTTCCCTTTATTGAGTGGAGTGGTTGGTAGAGTAGTGGTTAAGAGTGGGCTCTGAGACTGCCTGGTTCCACCCCAGACTGGGCCACTCAGCCCCTGTGTGACATAGGAACTCTCTAAACCATTATCTATACTTGTAAATGAAGATAAGGAGAACACACATCTCAGCATCATATGAGAATTAAAAAACGATAAATAATGCATATAGCATTATCAGCACAGGATCTAGCAAAGTAAGACCAAAAGTGTTAGTGATGATGATGATGATGATGATTACTCACAGAAGGGAAGTGAACATTTAGGAACAAGTTGAAAGGTAGACGCCTACTGGGGTTACCGAACATCCATAGGCAAAAAGTAAATTTTTGGCTTTTCAGTGACTTAAATCCAATGTGTGTAAATTGAACTATTTCCACGAAGTTCCTGAGAATTCTCTCAGCACACATCTGGCATCAGCTGTCCATCACCAAATCCCAAGGAAATCTGGGATCAGGAGTGCAGAGAGCTAAGAACCCTGACCGTCCTTTGTCACTAGAGATCGGTGCTGCCGTTTTTCACTGACTTGGCATCTACACAGCAAGCCCTTAACCTCTCTCAGCAGAAGCGCCTTTTCCTAGCCTGTGCTGAAATGTAAAACCATTATTCAGTTAGCTGATGGTTGTTGGAAAACAAAAGCTTTCCTTAAATACGTTTTTTTCATTTCTTGCCTAAGACACTATGTCAAATGTTTTGGGGTTCCTGTCACTTGAGAGGTCATTTCACTGATGATCTACCAAACCCTCAAAGATACCACTTGAGCTTCTAGATTACTTAATGAATTTTCAAAGATTACAAGTGGCCATTGACATCCATATATTTCAGAGACTGGCAAAGTTTTGTTTGAGGTAGAAATCAGTAAAAATGTTTAATGTAAGGGTTATCTTAAAATCTGAGACCTCTCTACTTGGCCACGAGCCTTTGAACTTCTGAAGATGCCTTTGGTAGATGATGAAATCTATCTAATCATTGATGATGAAATAAGATTTCTTCTTGTGAATCATATAAGAATTTAACACTTATATAAAAACCAACTTTTTTTTAAAGAAAGCTTAGGATCACCAAGAATGGTAATTCTGTGATCCTTAGACTGTGAAAGCCTGATTATAAATCCATTGAGTAGCACCACCTCTTTATAACTGTCTTGCTAGATAAAGAAGGGTCATACATGATAGAAATCATAAGAAAGTTTCTTTTTAAAAAATTATGAAGAGTGCTAACACAATACAATATAATTACTATAAAACAAGCTGCTAATTTTGTACAAAATGTCCTTTCTTTTCAGCAGTTATAGATTTAACCTCTGGCTTCTCTCAAGTGTCCTACATTAAGAAAGTACTTTTTGTATAATCAGCAGAATCAAATGGTATCATTTGAAGGCTAGTTGTATGTTATCCTTACAATTTTCTTTTGTCTGCCTTTCACACCGCAATCAGAAGGCTGCTGGTTCTTCTACGTCAAGAAGAGAAAGCAAACTTATACATGAGTTTATTATATCACGGCTCTGGCCACAAACCCAGTAAAACCTGTTTCAGTGTAAATACAGACAATTCCTGACCGTATTTTCAAACTTAATTTTGAAGATGAATGTTCATAAGAAATTTTGATGAAGGTGCCTGGGTGGCTCAGTGGGTTAAAGCCTCTGCTTTCAGCTCAGGTCATGGTCTCAGGGTCCTGGGATCAAGGCCCGCATTGGGCTCTCTGCTCAGCAGGGAGCCTGTTTCCTCTGCTCTCTCTGGCTGCCTCTCTGCCTGCTTATGATCTCTCTCTCTGTGTTAAATGAATAAAATCTTTAAAAAAAAATTAGAAACTTCGATGATACTAGATTTGAAAGCCTTCTATTCCAAATCAGGATGAGGTAGGGTGATTTCCTTTCATCTCAGCAACTGAAGAGTAAAACCCCTAAGACGAACATAAGCTTTTTTGTTTTGTTTTGTTTTTTTTCTGTAAAAGATAAATACTAAAATAAAATACTTATACATCAAATCTTGCCTTCTATATCTCTATTAAGCTACAAATGCAGTGCTTTTAAACATTCTGTCAACTTAAGCCTAAAACTGTTCCCAATAATTTGGGGTGACTCTAGTTCAGTCGCATAACTATATGTTTGGTTCTTGAACTTTTACTGCTGATTTCTTTGAATGACAGCTAGAAGCCTAAGCCCCAGCAACAATAGAGTCTGTGGTGATTTAGATGCGGCAGTTAGGAAATTCTGGATCTGCTTCTTTTTGGTATCAACAAAAAGTTTTTACTCAATATCTGTCATTTTTGGTCAAAAAATATATTTGAACTGATGTTCTAAAGTCCATTCTAAGTCAAATGAGGATATTAGGTGATGCCTACCTCTTCAGAGTTTTCAACTCCATAGTATTGCTATGAGCTGTAATAAGGTCTTAATTCAAAATCCAGTCCAACTACACTTGAGGTGGTGTTCCACACCCATGCATATATTCTGTCCTATCCCCCCAAAACCATGCTGGTGTTCTCTGAGACATGAAGAGCCCTTCCCGTACCTCCGCTGGAAAGAATTACAAGGGCTTTCAGCCCATCTTCACTTACGGCAACTTTCTCTTCTCTTAGGACATGTCTTACCTAGACAACAGTGAGCTCCTGAGTCAGAGGACTTACTTGGAACATTATATACCAGGATTGTAATGCAAGGGTAATATTCAACAGAGAGTTCCAAATGAGGTAAAATATGGATTCTTCATAAATTTCTCCGCTACTCTGCTTCAAGCATTCTGAGCATCTTGAGTCATGGCATTAGTTAGCCTCTAATTTGAAGCCTTTCTTAAACATTGGCCTGCACTGGTAAAGTACAGGATTGGTCCTGGAAAAATATCTCTTAATCCAAGAGCAAGTTAATGATTTTTTTTTTTAAATTTTTGTGTAATTGCTTAGCATGGGCTAGGATTGTGGCTGCCTTTCCTATCCCTGGAGGGTTATTGAGAAGCAGTTGGGCAATCAAACTTCATTGACAAGTTTTTAAATAGTTCTCAGGATGTCCTGGTGAGAAATGTGGCTGGAATTTTTCAACCCAGGTTAGTTTTCTTCTTCTGTCTGCCATGGAGTAACCAGCTCTGAAGGCCTGAGGGGAATTGTTATATCCGAGCATTTCTGTACAGCTACTAATGAAAATCTGACTCTGGAAATTTCAAATTAGTGTTGTTACATATTTAAAAACATTTATTAGGGGCGCCTGGGTGGCTCAGTTGCTTAAGCAGCTGCCTTCGGCTCAGGTCATGATCCCGGAGACCCGGGATTGAGCCCCACATCGGGCTCCCTGCTCAGCGGGAAGCCTGCTTCTCCCTCTCTCACTCCCCCTGCTTGTGTTCCCTCTCTAGCTGTGTTTCTCTCTGTCAAATAAATAAATAAAATCTTTAAAAAACAACAACAAAACATATTTATTATTATATAGTACTAGTAGTTCACAGTCATTGTAAAAAAAAAAAAAAGTTACATTGATAACCAAACAGAAAATACCTCTCCTGAAAGCCTACTGACCAGAGATTGCCATTGTAAATATTTTGTTCTATGTTTTACAAAAATTTTCCATAACAGTTGACTAATATGCTCATGCTGTTCTATTACCTTCTTTTTCTACCAACATATCATGAACATCTATTAAAAAATGGGGCGCCTGGATGGTTCAGTGGGTTAAGCCTCTGCCTTCAGCTCAGGTCATGATCTTGGGGTCCTGGAATCAAGGCCCGCATCAGGTTCTCTGCTGATGGGGAGGGAGCCTGCTTCCTCTGCTCTCTCTGCCTACTTGTGGTCTCTCTATATGTCAAATAAATAAATTAAATCTTTAAAAAAAAAGAATATGCATGATAATTTTCATTGCTACATAACATTCCCTTGGGTCACAATTAATTACTAATAATTAAGACTTGTTGGGGCTAATAGTGAAGTGTCTGATCAACTAATATGTAGCTATCTACTTTGAAGAAGTGACTCCTGTGCCTTCAGAGAAGTCCTGTCATTTACTCTCCTGGGGTCACCTTCCCAGTACTTTTTTTTAAAGATTTTTATTTATTTATTTGACAGAGAGGTAGAGACCACAAGTAGGCAGAGCAGCAGACAGAGGGAGAGGAAGAAGCAAGCTCTCCACTGAGCAGGGACCCCGATGTAGGGCTCCATCCCAGGACCCTGGGACCATGACCTGAGCCAAAGGCAGATGCTTAACTGACTGAGCCACCCAGGTGCTCTACCTTCCCAATATTCATCATGAATTTTTCCCCATCCATCAGGACATGGTGGAAAAGGTCTTTCCAAGTTTGGCTCCAGAAATTTCTGTCAAAATAAGACATAAGCTAAAGTAGCTGTAAAATTAAACTATTTTATTTCATTTATTCTATTTTTCCATCTTGATTTATTTTTTAAAAGATTTTATTTATTGGGCGCCTCAGCAGGGAGCCTGTTTCCTCCTCTCTCTCTGCCTGCCTCTCTGCCTATTTGTGATCTCTCTCTGTCAAATCAATAAGTAAAATCTTAAAAAAAAAGGAAAGAAATCCATTAAAAAAAGATTTTATTTATTGATTTGACAGAGAGAGGGAAAGAGAACATGAACACAAGTATGGGAGCAGCAGGCAGAGGGAGAGGGAGAAGCAGACTCCCCACTGAGCAGGGAGCCCAATGCAGGACTTCATCCCAGGAACCTGGGATCTTGATCTGAGTTGGAGGCAGATGCTAAACCAACGGAGCCACCCAGGTGCCCCTCCATGTTGATTTATTTAAAGTGATTTATTTATTCTATTCTTCCACCTTGAGTTATGCCCTGTTCAGTTGTCCAGTCTAGCTCTCTAGGACTATTATGTGAACACAGCACCAGAGAATAGCAGAAATAATAATGCACATCTTCTGATCACAGCTGGGAACGCTTCTCCACTTTTTAAAGGCCCAGTGGGTTAGATAATCCAAGATAATCTCCCTATCTCAAAGTCCTTAACTTTATCACATCTGCAAGTTTGCTTCTGCCGCATAAGGTAAGAGTCACAGGTACCAGGAATTATGACATAAACATCTGGAGGAACAATTATTCTGCCTACTATAATGGCCATGAAGAAGAGCATGTAGCAGCAGCCAGAACATCTTATTGTATCAGGTCCAGGGGGAAATATCATGTATACTGTATTATTATTATTATTATTATTATTATTATTGCCATCTAATGATAAGTATTTTTATTAGATAAAATACAGTAAAAATAACTCAAAGGACACAAACCGGAGGGGAAAGTGAGCGATCTCACTGCTTTGGAGAACTGATATGCGCCTTGAAAAATTCCTTCCACATGAAATATTAATGTGTTTTTTTTCTTCTAAAAGCTACTCTGCCTCAAGGCTTCAGGTGTTTCTTCTTCTCAGGTCAACAACAGGAATTTTCAAAACTTTAGTGGGTTTAGAATTGAGATAAGTTTTTTAGAAAGCTGCAATTTTTTTTTAAGCAGTTGGGAATTTGGGTTATTTACTTTGCTTTAAAACTTGTTCTCTGCCTTGTGAACTACAATCCATGGGGAAAACAACAAAAACTTGCATCGCTTAAAGACTTTACTATGAACAAGGACAATTTCCGCTCCAAATGATCTTTGTTGCCTTTTAACGTCTAGATTAGCTCATTTCTTTGAGCTGTAAAATTTGAGTAATTAAAAAAAAAAAAACCCGAAGAGAAAGTAAATACAAACTGATGAGGAATTGTAGGAACCCAGCTGAAGGTCGCCCTTGCCCAGGTGCCTTTATTTGTCTGGTTTAATTTGTTCTGTGTGTCACACAAAAATGTGGCTCTCATTTCCAAATGACAAGTGTAATGGAGTGCTTTGTGAAAAACAACTGCATTATAAATGGCACCTTATGAGAGAATCTCACTGACAGCTCACAGTTATCAGACAAAATACTTTATGCAAGTAGAAAATTTAGCAAATCCTTTAAAAACACACATTTGGGGGAGGAGGTAACTTTGAACTTGATGAAGTCTCTGACACTATCCCCATTTTAGTGCAACTCTAGCAGTTAAGTGGATTAGAACTTGGGAGGATGCATGTGGGGGGACTTCAGTTATGTCCTATTCTGGAGATCCTGCTAAGACTCAGGTCATCTACCTCTCTGGCCGGGGAGTAGAGCTTGAAACACTGAACTATTTTAGGAAATTTTTTCCATGGATAGCTCTTGGCATAGAGTAGGACCTCAAGCAACATTAGCTGAATAGAAATCTAAATTTGTAATGATCATCTTCCCAGTAGAAATGCGGCACCTCAAGATATTATAATGGCTTAATCTATACTGGTCACAAATACAGCCTTCATCAATAACTATTAATCAATAACTAATGACTTTCTACTGTCTCTCACTCAACAGAGTTTTGTGCTGTTTTCTCTGCTTCTGCTGATTTCTTATTCTACTCCATTCTTCCAACACACTGGTCAGTGGCACTTGGGGCAATTCTGTCCTTTATGGATAATTCTCATCATCAGGAAGATTGCTTATCCTTTGTTTGGTCATCAGATAATGGAGCTAGAGGGTGAAGTCCAGCCAGGGTGATTGCAGCAGTTGAGGAAGCCTCAAGCTGCTATCTCATTCAGTGATTATCTATGACGTCACATACAAGTAAGAGTTAAATTTCATCGCTTAAGTTGTGCTAGAAAATAAGCTTCATAATTTATCAACCAACAATCAATATTTTTGTGTGTTTGCTATAAACAAGAACATATACTAAGCCCTCTGAAGTCTACAAAAATAAATAAGATCAGGGGAGGGGCACCTGGCTGGCTCGGTTAGTAGAGCATACCCCTCTTGATCTAGGGTCATGAGTTCGAGCCCCATGTGAAGCATGGAAATTACTTTCAATAAGCAAACAAACAAACAAACAAACAAATAAGAAAGACAAGGGGGAAGTTCTGATCTGGTCTGCAATGTAATAACATTGTTTTAGCTACATTTCAAGAGAAAGATTCTGGCTGGGAGAAAGAAGGGCTTAATAGGTTCTTTTAATGGAAGCCACATAATCATGACTTCCATAAGACAGATTTTTCTTTCTCATTAAAGTGAGATGGCAAAAAGTCCAAGAGGATAGGTTTCCTTTTATCTTGTGGCTCCTTCAACCCCTAAGGTTTCCACTTGTAAGGCTGAACCTGACTCATACTATCTTGTCACAATGCAGATTGCAGAAAGTTGAAAGAAGAGGAGGACAAACATCTCTATTTTAAGAATATGCTTCAGAAGGTGCACATGTCGCTTCTGTTCTCAGCTTAATGAGCAGAACATCCTTGGCCATTATTATTGTAACTTGGTCATATGAAGGCACCAGGAAGGTTGGGAAATTTGGGAAATGTGGTCTCTAGCTGAGAGGCTCACTTCTATCACCAAAAGAAAGAAGGGGGTGTGGGTACTGGATATAATCAGCCATCTCTGCTGTAGGAGACAAGACTAGAAGCAAAGAGATTAAGAGACTATTAATGCAATTATAGTGGCCTGAATTAGGTTACTATTCATAATCAGAAGGATTAAAAGAGTATTTGGAAGGAAGAATTGATTGGACTTGGTAATTTATTGAATACGAGGAATAAAAGACAGTAAGGAGTATTTAATTCATTTCTTCAGTATGTAATGAGTACCTACTCTGTGCCAAGCATCATTCTAGGTGCTGGATACACTATGGTGAACAGATACTTTTTACTTAATATTTGTGCCTTAAGAAAATTCGACACTAAAATGTGATGTTCAGATTTGCATTAAAAATTACATTGCCATCCATTAAGATACAGAACACAGAAGAAAGAGCAGTTTGAGGGAAAGTGATGAGTATGTGATAATCCTAATAAACTTGAGGTGCCTGTGGGACAACCAATTAGCGATATTCAGGAGATGGTTGAATATGTGAGTCTGAATCTCAAGAGGGAAATTGGAGTTGAGATACTTACACACTGGGGACCATCAGCACAGGTGGTAATTTGCATCCATGTGAGTAGTAAGACTGCCCAAAAAGAGCATCAGAAAAGAAGAGAATCTCAGACAGAACAGCTTAGAGCATGGAGGAAGTGACATCTGAACTGGGCCATAAAGGATGGTCAGGTTGGAAATAGAGTAGATGGAAATAAGATGACAAATTTTATCTGAAAGCAAACAGTATTGTTCCAGTCTGGATGGGTAAGTTGGGTGCAGGTTGTGGAAGGCCATAAGAATAGTAGTAACAATAGTAATAATAGCAACAACAACAGTCACTGCATTTTTTTTTTTTTTTTTTTTTGCACTATGTGCCAGTAACACTAGGCATTTTATACATCACGGAGATTTCTTCTTGTCATCTCCACTTGAATTCCTCAAAGGAACTGAAATTAAACACATTTAAATGTCAACTCTTAATCTTCCTCCCATATCCTACACCCAGTCCCCTTCTGGGGGTTAATTTCAGGGAATGATGTACCTACCATCCATCCAGTTGGGCAAACCAATAACCTAGGAACTATTCTCCGCACCTCCCTCTGCCTAATACATGAGATTCCATCTGCCATCAAGTCCCGTTGACTTTATCTTTTGAATACCTTCCTCCATCTTATCTTTTTCCCACACCTCCTTAATCCAAACTATCATCATCTCTCCATTGATCTACTTCTGTGGTCCCTTGATGAGTCTCCTTGACATTACTCTTTGCTTCTAATGGATTCTCCTCAAGGCAACCTGAGTGATCTCTTCCAGATAAAACCAGACCATGTCATTCCCTTCATGTCAAACCAAAGATGTCTCCTCCATCAAGGTCTTCACCTTTGCTCTTAGTTATCCTAAAAGACCAAAATTCTGAACATACCTACAAGGTCTATGTTCAGTTCTCCTCTGCATCTTCCACCCTGGTGACGTTCTTTCAGTCCTCCTATTTGAAGTTGTCCCTCTCAAAACTGAGATGGTGACCTCTCTTAGATCATTTTTCCTAGCCCCCTTCATTTTTAAATTCTTCCTCTGCCTTCATGTCACTGATCATTTGTCTCTTCTCAGAACTCCTTCCCTGGTTCTTATGACTAGGGCAAAATAGCCCACTTTCCTAACAACTCTTAAGAGGAGGCATTTTTACTTTCATTTTACAGATAAAAAACTGATACTAGAGAAAATCAGTAACATCCCCAATGTGAAGCTGAGGATACAGCATCTGATTCTAAACCCTGTGCTGTTGCAATTATATTATATTTGCTTTAGCAAGCATATTTAGAACGATATTCAATGGTGATTCTATGTTAATCAACTTACCCATTTTTAACTTTCTTTTGTAAAGGAGCTTAGATCCAAGGGAAGGTAGAGAGAATAAGTCTCCTTTACCAAAAGGATTTTTTAAAAATATACCTAAGAGGTCCCCCAGCACTCATCCTAGCAACTCCTATTCTGCATGCATAATTGTCTCGAGATGGGACTGTAGCAGAGACATTTATCTCTCACCAAATATCCATGTGCTTTGACACATTTCCCAGCTCTAACAGATAGGCAGTGTCATGTACTAGCTCCAACCAAAGGCCGTTAGGTTGAGGTGATGTGTGTCACTTCTGGGCTGAAGCATATAAAGGAAACCCTTCAGTTCTTTCTTCTCTCGTGTAGCAAGTTGGGAGTTTCATGTTCCAGATGACATAGCTACAAAATGAAAACTGCCTAGATGCCTGAATCACCACTTGGAAGGGAACTGGCCTGCGAAGATGCTGGAACCCAGCAGATTTTGCGAGCTGAACGAAAAAGATTCTATGTGTTAATTCCAATGTTAGAGCTGCTTATTAGTACAGCATACTTTGGCCTATTTGGACAAACACAAGCTCTGTAACTAAAGAGCTCCCTGGTTTAACATAATTCTACTTGCTTTCTGAATCACTAGAAACTATTCTGTTAGCCTATTCCTGAGCTCTGAGTTATAAGTTGCTACCCTGAGGGGATATTGCTGTTTAACATTAGTTAAATTTTAAATTTCTTCCACTGCCATCTTCCACCGCCATGTTGTTCTACTGAATGATCTTTGGGAGTCACCTAATCCCTTTGCCCTTAAGGTTTATTAATTGGAGGAAAAAAAAAAACCCAGAACAGCACAAAGCGAACTTTGCCCTACTGTGAATAGAGAATGAGAGGAATCACTAAGAAAAGAATGGAAAGGTGGTTTGACTGAAAAGGATATGAAGCTGCTAGGTGCTTTATTGATGAGTGCCACAAGAAGGTAGAATATCATTTCTTTCTCTTTGAAAGTTCTCAATACTTTAATGATAAAACTAGTAATCACTATATCCTAACACTTGCTGCAGGGTTCGTTGGAGGGATGAATGGGAGATGAAGTTTCATTGGTTACTTTACTGAAAATTTTAAACAATGTTCTTAGGAAAAACCATAGTATTTGACCTCTAAATCTTAGAAAACCATTTGGTAAACTATTAAGGGCTCTTGGGGTTCAGAGAAGTGATTTTGAGGTAGCAGTTGGCCTTCAGAATTTATTTCTGGGTAAATAACCATGCTCCGCTCACAACAGTTCTCTTAGTAAATATCAACTTGCTGTAGATCTGCCAAGTATCCTTAATTTGCTCCTCACCATATACTTTTCATTCTCGTCTACCCATCTCCTTCCCCAGGAGGCTACTCTGTGCATTAGACAAACTAATTCGCTGGCCTACTGGTTTCCTATTGGGCTTGGCCAGTAGGAATCCTTCCCAGGAGACTAAAGAGAAAAAAAGTGAGGTCAAATATTTAGTTTCTCTTCCTCTCTCCGCAGGCTGGCCTCACGCTGGCTGTGTCCCTCCATCCCAGGTCATTACTCCCCCAAAGTTGGCTGTCCACAAAACTCTCTCCTTCAGGGTCCTGGTAACCACTCCTTTCTTATCAGGACAAGGAGGGTGGTAACAATTCTGTTGCAAGTAACCCCAGGTTGGTGTATCGTTTATTTCTTGCGCTTCCCTTAAGCTCCCTATAAATATCTAGTCCGTTTATAAATAAACCCTCCTTAATTTCCTTAATGCAGATGTGGGATCTGTTTCCTACTGGACTTTCATTTGACATTTGTATGCATCCTCCAAAGCATAATACTCAACTTTCTGATCCTGTTTGTTTTTAAATGATTGACAATGGCTTCTCTCTTGTCTTCTCCCCACCACACTCAGAGACCCAGGGTAAGAGCCAAAGATGATACAAACCAAGAAATGACATTAAGGGTCAAGAGATAGGATTGGTCTTTGGAAGGCAGTGAGTATTCAGGTTGGGGTGGGAGTCAAAGATTAAGATTAATATAGTCTTTGCTAACAAAGATAAAATATCTATATTTTGGAGAGATCTAATTTGAGGTATTACATAAAAATTCACATCCTTACTTTTTGCCCATAGCATTTTTAGAGAGGTGGTATAGAATTGTCATTAGTTTGGAATTGATCTTTCTAGTTTAATTTTGATTTTGCCACTTACAAGCTATTTGACATTGGAGAAGTTATTTAACCCCTCTGTCTCAGATTCCTTATTTGTTCAGTGAGGGTAATACTACTACTTCTTTGTTAAGATTTTGTGAAGATTAAAGAGATTGGTCTGTGGAAGTGCTTAAAATATTGCCCAACCCACAGTAAGTACCCTGTAAATATTAACTACTAATATTTGGAATCCAAATAAATCCCAGAGTTTATTTAGATTAACTCAAAAGACAGAGATCAAATGCTCAGCTAAGCTCACATAGCAAAGATCAATCTCAAGTTTGCTCATTGATTTATTTGTGCAACACATATTTATCTCACCAGTAGGAAACAAAATTCCATTCATTTGGCCAAGTCTATACAGAATGGTTAGAGCCAGAGAGAGAACTAAGCAAACAAATGGCAGTAACAACAGACACAACCACAAAACAAAGGCCTGGCTCCCAGCTGTTCAGCTGTTTCTCTCCTCATCCTGCTACCCAGAGGGCTGCCTTGCTGCTACAATGCCCACTTTGGATTTTAATCAGTTCCTTGTCTAGCATCCTTTAGAGAATCACCTACATCATATGTGGGGCTTATGATACTACATTTGGTGCTTAGATCTTGGTTTTTGGCTGATCTGCAAAAATGAAAAAGAGCAAGAGATCTCCCCAGAGACTCCACAGCTGTGCATGTAAAAAGCACATAAATCTCTCCAACTAAGATCTAGCAAGAAACAACAATCAGAAGAAGAAGAAGAAGAAGAAGAAGAAGAAGAAGAAGAAGAAGAAAGAAAGAAAGAAAGAAAGAAAGAAAGAAAGAAAGAAAGAAAGAAAGAAAAGAAAAGAAAAGAAAAGAAAAGAAAAGAAAAGAAAAGAAAAGAAAAGAAAAGAAAAGAAAAGAAAAGAAAAGAACAAAGGAAGAGAAAAAAAAATCCTCAAAGTAACTGATGCTCTAAGATTTCCCCCTGGATCTGCATTTTCGGAAAGCCTCAGATGGTATGTTTTGCATGTGCATGCTAATTTCACCCTCCTTGGTCAAACTGTCTACTTTAGGGAGTGCAGAAGTCCTGCTGGTTGGGGAATTATCTCCGCCACCAGGGAAGGCAACATCTCCGTAAATCCTCATTTAACTGTGAAGACAGCTGTAAGCCCTTTAAATTCATAAGTGAAATTAAATTGCAGAATTCTGTAGGGTGAGTTTGATGCTATCCAAAAATTCCCCAAGTGCAAAGCTAATCCTTGAGTTTAAAAGTAACAAGTCTAAATGTTTCCATTCAGGATGGAGGATTCCCTTGACTGCCATGGAGAAGGGTTGGATGAGACTTAATCAAATAATAAAATAAAGTAAAATCCGTTGATAACCAAGGTTGGGTCAACATAGGACAGGAGGAAGTGCACAGTTGAAGTAATTTTCCAAGGAATTTGTGTTTGAAACAATGACTTGGAAGACCAAAACGGATTAAATTTTTTTGACATCTTAAATTTGCAGTTAATAATCTTAATTTAAAAGAATGTTCAGCTTTCAGGAGGAAAGTTAGTGTATTTTTCATGGTTCTGGCCGAAGGTAAAAAGTTTGATGTCAGCTCACTGTGCTAGAATTGTCTGCTTGTATTTTTGGCCCAGCCACTCATTCTTTCTGTGCCTCGGTTTCTCCATGACTGGAAATAATATGTAATCTTTGTGGGATCTGCTTTCAACACAAGGACACCAATTTCTTTATATAGTGGGAGTTTGAGATTATTAACATTCAATTTGAATTATAAAAATGTAGTTTATATTTTAAGAACACAACTACTGAGACAAATGGAGTATACCATCCCATACTATGATTGGAAAAGACATTTAAGATTGTTTTTTGGGGGCATGAGGGTTAGTTGGCTCACTTGGTAGGTTGTGCAACTCTTGATCTCAGGGTTGTGATTCTAAGCACCATGCTGGGCGCAGAGATTATTTTTAAAAAATAAATAGATGAGGGTGCCTGGGTGGCTCAGTGGGTTAAAGCCTCTGCCTTCGGCTCAGGTCATGATCTCAGGGTCCTGGGATCGAGGCCCGCATCTGGCTCTCTGCTTGGCAGGGAGCCTGCTTCCTCCTCTCTCTCTGCCTGCCTCTCTGCCTGCTTGTGATCTCTCTCTCTGTCAAATAAATAAATAAAATTTTAAAAAATAAATAAATAAAATAAATAGATGAATAAAAATAAAATTGTTTTTTGGGGAAATGCTATTTGGAATTCAAAACACTTTCAGTAATGACAACAGTGGAAACTTGACTTTTAAGTTAACTTTTAGATGCACAGATCTGTATTACTTGAACACATGACATAAATCCTCTGGAAAATAAAATAGCCTACTGCACAATTTTATGCTTGCACAATCCTTCTTGCCTTTTTACAGACAACATCTGTCATATGGTTAATAAAGGAGTCACCAGATATTGGCACCTGAACCCCTGAAATTTACACTATTAACATATACACATAGATTTTCTTTAAATGAGGAAACGTGAAGATCCTCAAGTATCACGAACCTCTGCCTTTTTATCGAAGTGAGGATCAATTCTCTTCACCAGCTTTTCCTTCCCTTGCTGCTTCTCTGCATATCAATACCTGGGTTGGATGCTTGGGTCTCAATCCCACAGGGATTAAGGTCAGTTTTCCCCCTCCCAAAGCCTTCCCCTTTTCTGCCCCACCCCTTAAAGAGATGAGATACTAAAGGCTGGAAGGATCAAACTCTCCCTGCCTTGTAATCCTCACTTCAAAGGTCAAATGAAGATTCTCTTGTGATAGATTTGCATTTGCCTAGCAAAATTAAATATCTATTGTTACCCTAAATTACGTTAAGGGCTCTTTCAAACACATTTTATGGTTACACAGACAGACTAGTCAGACTATTTACATTTGGTCTAGATACTTGAGGACACATCTCAAATATCTTGTTTCAGGAATTAGCTATTCCTGGAAAATTGAATTTATTTTTTAGGAGATTGCTATCAGATTTTAGATTTGACTTTTTAATATTATGTTAGTATTAAAAACTGAAAGAAAATTGTTCTAGGAGGAGCCACTTGGACAAAGAACTAATATATCTCCTTTGAGTAATTTTGGTTTTTTTACTCCTGGGAAGATTTTCAATGCAGGCTGGCTTTCACTGGCTTTGGGTATTCTTTTAATTAAACATATGGAGATTGAGGGCAAGCAAGGGATCTCCTTAGATATAAAATCATCCTGTTCTCAGTTAATCTGATGTACAATGGGACTTTTAATATATTACTTTTTTTAAAGGTTTTATTTTTAGGCAATCTCTGCACATGGGGCTTGAACTCACAACCTCAAGATTAAGAGTCAAATGCTCTATAAATGGAGTCAGCCAGGTGCACCAACTTTCTCTTTTATGCAATTTATTTCCATCTCATAATCTTGAAGGCCAGCAGCTCTAGCTGGAGTTCTCCACAGAACTCACTGTTATAAAAAAATCAAGACATGAAATCAAAAGTTCTTTTATCATTAGGAAATCTGGGCAAGGTCTATAAGAGCCCTCAATCATGAGTGGTGCATCTGTATGGTAGTAGACAGAATAATGGCTCCCCAAAATGCCCACATCCTAATCCTCAGAATCTGTGAATGTTAATTTACATGGTAAAGGGGGTTTTGCAAATATGACTAAATAAAAGATCTTGAGGTGGGGAGATTATCCTGGAGGATCTTGAGATGGGGATAATATCCTTAAGATCTTATCATTCTAATTGTCCTTGTTAAGGAGGAGGCAAAGAGATATCTGACTACAGAAGAGGAGAAAGTGGTATAATAAAGGAAACCAACTTTGAAGAGGGAGGAAAGGGCCACAAGCCACATACAGGTGACTACTAGCACCGGAGGGGAGGGGAGGAAGGTAGGTGAAGGAAGAGATTCTCCAGTCAGAGCCTCCAGGAGCCAATACTTGGATGTTAGCCCTCTAAAAGTGATGTTGGACTTCTTAATTCCAGAAATGTATTGTCTGTGGTGATCTGCTATGAGAGAAGTAGGAAATGAATATATTCTGGCATTAAGCACGGATTTGGCTTTATACAAATAATTTTGAGCTCTTATTTTAGATTCGTATCCATACTGATTATATCTACAACGACACATCATTACACATAATAAAGTGGATATTTGTAGAGTTCTGAATCTTGGCTTTAGTACAAATTTTATATGATACACATCTAGCTGTCTAATTTAGAAATTCAGGCATCTCAATGATGTTTAAAGAATGATAGTAATAGAGTGTAATGACTTTGGGATTCCTTCTAGAAACTGTATTGGTATCACATGTAAAAAATGGAGAGATAAAAATTTCTCATTCCTAGATTTTAATCTCATTTAACTCAAGGAGCAAACTAGCATAGATACCAAGTATTTCAGTTTGATCTTTTATGGCAACGAACACTCAGTGTACTAAAAATAACAGTATGTGGGAGAGCGAGTTATCAGTTCTGGGACTGTTTTTCCCAGTGAGATGCCCTGAAAAATTTCAACCTGTAAATTTCATTCCACAGCTTAGAAAATTACCGACAATACAGCAGACCCTTCTATGTCTGAGTTCCTGCTTAACTCTGCTGGGATCTTGTCTGTAATATGTGTTAAGCTGTTTATTGACACATGTAATCAAGATCTCAGGAAACTGATCTTTAAGAGCTGGAACTCAGAGTTTGTATATGTGCTGGAGGCTCCATGGAACAACCTTCTAGTAGATCAAGGAAGACACTTCTCTCATTTCCTATCCCATTCCCATGCCCATGAAAGTTTTGTTTGATTCTTTGAAACCTTTGGCAAGTCCGGAAGAGCTGCATCAACCCTTCCTAAACACAGGTTAGTGGTGATTCTCAGTATCCTCCTCCTTATGGCCATCAGGTTACTACTCTCATTACCAAATTTGACATCTCTAGTATCTCTAGCACACTTAACATTTCACAAAGAATTTCCATTTGCATGACCTCTTCAGAATGTGATCATCAACCTTTGAAGCTAGACAACGCATTTGAACACTTAATCTCACAAAGGTTTTATAGAGGAACGAGGGCAACATTATCCTCCTGCACACCTCCTAGCACACTGTGTGTTGTATAAAGAGTGCTTGATAAATGTTTGCACAACTTCCATTTGTGAGTGAGGATACATTTCAGAGAAATTCTGTAGTTTCCGCAGTGTCCGATGGCAGAAAGGGAATTGCAGACACTTGAAGGCAGGTCCCCTCATCTCTTACCCGAGGGACAAAAAATATATGTATCATGTCACATATAAACCCTGGAAATGTTCTCCATGTCGTGTCTTTTGAATGAGAGGGAAAGCATCAACAGGAAATGATTCATCAGAAAGTACATATTCATTGATCTTATTTCACCATATGTGAAGAAGAAAGAAGAAATGAAAATTGATGATGTGCCAGCTTTAAAAAAAATCAACATCATAATATTGTCACTGGCCGTTGACCATTTGTTGTGGAAAAAGAGGAGGGCACTATAGGTCATTTGTACTTTCTTTGTTCATTATTTTTCTCAGTGGGAAGCAGGAGTAGAATTTCCTCTTCTTTGTGAAACTAAAGACAGTTTCCCTGCTAGACCTTAGTTTTCCTCACCGGTGTCATATATAGTTAACCCATCTTATGTTGATACATATGCAAATTCACACAATTGTTTCTATTTGTAGAGAGAAAAGCTATTGTAAATAAAATGTGGCAAGTGCTCGTTTAAAGTCCTCAATCATTCACAGCAAATGTGTTTAAATTGCTGAGGACCAAGGAAGGCTTCTTGCTCCCTGTTGGAGACCCGGTTCTGCATCCACTGAACACCTGGGTCATTGGGAAGTCAGTAATAAGTTGGAAAAACACGGGGTGGAATTTAGGGCCTTACATAGAAAGTGCCCTTTTTTCTACCAAAGATCCTAATTCAGATAGATTTAGGTTGATGAATTTCCACAGTTCCAGGTGAAAGGGCGCTAATGTCCATTGGACTGTTGTCCCAACAACCCAATGAGGTAGAAACTATTTCTCTGGTTTTTAAGATGAGAAAACGTGAAGAAGCTAAGCAACTTAATAAAGCAGTATCACTTGAAGTTAAGAGTGGGGGCTTGAATTCCATTGCCTTGAGTTCCAGTTCTGGTACAATCAATATGTAGCTATGTGACTCGGGAAGAAAGTGGACTCTGAGCCTCAGATTCTTTATCTGTCGAATAGGGATGGGATTTGGTCCAGACTAGGTTATTTTGATAACTGAATATTTTGGTAAATATTCAATCAATTGGTATCATCGAAGCAATTGAGGTAGTAGATTTCAGATATGGGGTGCAAAGCTCAAGTGCTTCTCATTGTTTCACGTGGCCCTTTGGATGATGTTCACAAAGGCCAGAATTTCTCATAGTAAGACGTCTAGGGTTAGAACTTTAAAATGATCTTCCTATTCATTTAAATCTACTCTGGAGCAAGTTGTTTACCTACAGTTGGGGCACCTGTTATGTTTTAAATTGAGCACCCTTGATGGTTACAAGAATATGAGAAGGACACCATCAATCCCACATAATTTCAGGTTGCAGGCCATGGAATGGATATCAAGAGATACAAATGGAGTTGGACAGAAGAGAATTTACCTGTCTCTTTAGAAATCAGCTTAGAAGGAGACCAGCCAAGGGTAATTCTGTTCTACACACACACAGTATGAGTACATACTGTGTGGAAAATAGCACGCAGTGAGAAATACGAAGATTTCCATAAAGATGAAGTCCCTGCTATTCTACAGCTCATTTTGGCAGAAGAGCCAATGATACACCCAGCCCAAATCAAGGAACACTATGTCATGGATTTAACATGCTCTAAGAATGAGGAAAGGGGAGATTAATAACAGAGACCAGAGGAAGGTAGAGGAAAATTTGTAAGACTCCTCGGAAAAAAAAGAAAGGAAATATTGTGTTCCTACAATCTATTAGGCACTATAAGAGTTGGTTTTTAAGTTGGGTTTTGAAGGAAAGACACAAGTTAATTGTTGGATAAAGAAAGAATGGAGAGCCCGAGAAAAATAGAAAAAAATTATGTGTGTGGGGGAGTGTTGATTTATATGGTCCATTGTATCTCATTGTCCTGGGCGAGTCCACATTGTCACATGAACTTTTAATTGTAGTCAGTTTCAAAGTTTGCCTTCCCGCCATGATATAATCTAAAATTTCATTCTAAATAATGTGCAAACCATTTTACAATTTTTCTTCTAGTATGCTTTTTATGTTTTTGAAATGACTTACTTTTAAGTAAATATAATACCAAAATTAATTTTAAAGCCAGGAAATTGTTTCTATAAATATGGTTTTAAAATCATCACATAGCTTTGAAAAGTTGTAAGAAATATTGCCTGGATCTAGTTAAAAAAAAAAAAATACTATCCAAAACAATTTCCCCCTTTCAGCTAGCCTCCTTTACTAAATCATACTAATCTTTAGGAGAAGTTTTTTGGGTTTTTTCCCCCCCAATCTGTCTCTGGTTACTAAGAAACATTTCTCAATTGGTTTTTGAAAATAGGAATTTCAATTTTGATTGTCAACAAACTGATTTTATTTATTGGTTAAATTGAACCTAATTAGGGAAGTATTCTTTGCCCAGTTTTACAGATGTGAAAACCAAAAGACAAGGAGGTTCAGAGACTTTTTGAAGCAGTTTCTAACTGTGGATAGCAGTTGGGCGTGAGTCTGACAGCCCTGAGATCCAATCTTGACTCCTTCCCAAAGTAGCTAAATGACGTTGGCAAAGTAGCTGAATCTTCGTCTCTCTTGAAGCCATTTCAGCTTACTAGGATTTAGTTACCTAAGCTTTTTTTTTTTTTTTTAAAGTTAGACAGATGATATACACATCTGAATATTCATTAAATCAGGACGGCAGACAGTATTGACTAAATTCTTCTTCCTCTTCAACAAAACTTTAAGAACCTCCCATGAGTCCGGTGTTATCTTAGTCAGTAGAGACACAAAGATGAAAAAGTATCTTTGGAAACTTTCAAAAAATTTCCACAAACACAAATATCAAAGCTGCAACACAGTAGGTCAACCTGTTCTCTGACATCAAAATAAATTTGGCATGGACCCTATAAATGCTCAAATTTCTCTTAAGCTCCACAATAACTGTAAAGCGCTTGAATACTCCATCCAAACTCCTATTTCTCAATATCTCTTTGCTGTTCTCAGAAAATTTACAAAAGTCCCGGATGTGTGTTTATTCCAACTTGCTATTGTTTTATGGGACATTCTTAAGGGTCTTAAGGTGAGCCAGCACCCTTCCAGTAAAGAGCTCTGGCTTGGACTGCTCACTAGCTGCTTACTTTTCTTATTGCAACTAGTTTAAAAAGTCACTAGCTTCATATTACATCTATAAGCAGAATGGTCAAATCAAGAAACACTCTTTAATTCGTCCTGTTCGATTACTTTTGACTTTGATTGTTTGTTTGTTTTACCACTTTGCTCTCGAGGCTCCTACCTTCCCGGGAGAAGTGGATCATTTTGTTCCTCGACTCTGGACTCGAAGAGTGAAGGTCAGTGTGGTCTGAGAAGCCTCCCCCTGGGGACTTAGCTGCTGGACTGAGTCTGTCACACTGGGACCACAGAACTTATCTGCAAACTCTGTCCCTTTTCAAAGCGCATTGCAATGAAGTCCTGCAGAGAACACAAGGTTATGCTACTATAAATACATGCTTTAACAATTTTATTTTAAGAGTATATTACTTGTAAAAGCGAAGACATTTTTAATGTTTTTCTTGGTTGATATGTATTAGTATATCTATGCGTATGCATATTGTTTCACATTATAAATTTGAACCTGAACTTTTCCCTCCATGCTTCCCTGTACTTACTTTGTACAGATCCTTATCAAAGGAGCCGGTCTTCTGCTTAGGAGTATCGGGTCCTTAGGGGCAGATGCATCAAAATCCAGTCAGGAGACAAAAACCATTCCGGTTATTTTTACAAACAGAATTTCATATAATGAATAGTTAACTAGGTGTACGGATGTTAACAGCACAACGTCTAGAAAGAGAACTCTCAACTATCACATTGTAGCAATGGCAGAAAACAGCTACCACGGTTAGGCCGGAGAGTACAAAGGAAGAAGCTGGAATTATTAGCCCTCAGAAACTCAGAGGTGAGCCTCAGGGAGCTAAACCTCAGAACGCAGGGAGCACCCTGACGCTGACGCCTGGGAGGTGGGGCAGTTCTTCAAGCTTTGGGAAAACCTCCAACTGGATTCAGCTGCTGCTACAAGAAGGCATTGCAGGGTGAAGAAGTTTAGCTGTGGTGCTTTCAGGAATCACAAGCAGAAGGAAGCCCGAGAAGGAACAAGCAGAAAGGAGCAAATCCCTTCTTCTTTTTCCACCGCTGCTAACTAGAGCCTCATATTACCAGGACTCAACATACAGCCAGCAGGCAAAGCTGAAAAGTGGTTTGCAGGGTCCCAGCTCCAGCATCTCAGAGCAGAGGAGGGAAGGGTAGGCTTGGAGATGAGAGATGAGAGCTTAATAGTTGGCGCATCGGGGAATGTGTCTTATAGTCAGCACCTGGCATATAGGTCCTGCCCGACAGAATTGAATAAATGTGTGTGGGATGGAGATGTGTGGGTAGTTAGATTTAAGACTGTGATTGTAATAGCTAACATCTTAGTTCATCTTATAAGAAGAGCTGTTTTCATGTAAGAAGAGAACTTGATCGACCACTTACACTGTAGAAGGCGAGGTTCCAATGGTTACAGTCTCCAAAGAAAGAAAGAGGATTAAACTGTCCCTCGTAAAAAGTGAGTGGGGATTGGGGTGGAGTAGGGTGAAGGGCAAAGTAAAGCAGCTGGAGAAGTGGAGGAGGGAAGATCAAATAGACCAAGAAGAGAATCAAGGCCAAGCGAACTGTAAGACTAGACTGGATGGCAAAGACAATCAGAGCAAGTCCTGGTAGAGAGATGATGGAAGTACTTTTAAAAATAATAAATATTTAAATTCAATGAACTAAGGTAAACTCAAATCTTCAAGACATTGGCATGTGCCTCTTATGCCCTTCACACCTGCAATGGTTGCAAATAAAGGAGGCAGTATGCTTTTATGCTGAGATGATCCTAAAGCGAACCAGGTCTCTGGGAGCTGGAGTTGTAAGTTAGAGATAACTAAGCGACAAAGCCTCCAGAGAGACAGGGATGTGAGTGTCACAGAACACGGGATAAGGCTATAGAAAAGATAATGAACGGTCACGGATTAGAGGGGATCCTAGCTTGAGTCCTGGTAACATTTGTTAGAATGCACACATTTTGTTAGAATGCACACTATGAAAATAAAGCGGTTTCCTAAGTATTTAGCCAAATGGTTCCATTTTTAGGCAAAGTGAGTTCACTAAATTGATGCATCATTTGAATATCTGCAAGGGTTCCACCCTCCAAGTTTGAGATCTAAGCCTGTGTACATATAAACTCAGAACAAGACCTATCTCCCCTATATAAAATAGCTGACATAAAGATAAAGCATCAAGGGAAAGTGTGGTCGGTGAATATAGTTGCACCACATTAAGGAAGTTCCTTAAGCCCATTGGTTAAAATACTATTGTAAAGGGGTTGGCTTATGATGTAAAGATGGGTATAGCAAGAAGACAACTGACTTTTTTTTTTTACTTACGATTTTATTTATTTGACACACAGAGAGAGAAAGGGAGAGCACAAGCAGGCGGAGCGGCAGGCGGAGGGAGAAGCAGGCTCCCTGACGCGGGATTCAATCCCAGGACCCTGGGATCACGACCTGAGCTGAAGGCAGACCTAGCTGATAGAGCTGTCCATGTGCCCCCAAACAACTGACTTCTGGCTTTAGTGTTTACTAATTTGCTTTTCAAGTAGCTGCTGCCTCAGATGCCTCCTTGATGAAGAAAACTGTTGCTTTCGAGCTCGACTGTTCTGTCCTGACGTGACTTCCGGTGGGGAGTGCTCCAACTCTGGGGCATATGGGGGTTTTCTGTTTTCCGTGTGCATTAGTATATAATACTCAGATGACTGGGAAGAAGATGGGTAAATGTGATAGGCATCAGTGAGGTCCCCCCCCAACAAAAGTTTTATTTTTTTTAAAGATTTTATTTATTTGACAGAGAGAAACACAGCCAGAGAGGGAACACAAGCAGGGGGAGTGAGAGGGAGAAGCAGGCTTCCCGCCGAGCAGGGAGCCTGATGTGGGGCTCGATCCCCGGGTCTCTGGGATTATGACCTGAGCCGAAGGCAGTCGCTTTACCAACTGAGCCACCCAGGCGCCCCAAAAGTTTTATTTATTTTAGAGAGAGATCGAGAGAGCGGGAGCAGGAGAGGCAGAAGGAGAGGGGAGAGAATCTCAAGCTGACTCCACGCTGAGCACTGCGCCTGACTCGGGACTCAATCCCACCACTCTGAGATCACCATCTGGGTGGAAACCAACAGTCCAAGGCTTCAGTGACTGTGCCAGTGCACTCTCGAGGTTTCCAGAGAAGAAAGATAGAGATCTGAACTAATGTTCCAAGTTATGTGGGTATCACTGAGGGACTGAGATGGTTGTTGCTGAGGTAAACTGATGAAAACAACAACAACAAAATCTCTTTCAGCCCAGGACTTGAGTGTGATCTGGGGCCTAGCCACATCGGTATCACCAGTAGCTCATTAGAAATGTATCAAGTCGGGGCACATGGGTGGCTCAGTTGGTTAAGTGACTGCCTTCGGCTCAGGTCATGATCCTGGAGACCCGGGATCGAGTCCCACGCCGGGCTCCCTGCTCCTTGCTCGGCAGGAAGCCTGCTTCTCCCTCTCTCACTCCCCCTGCTTGTGTTCCCTCTTTGGCTGTGTTTCTCTCTGTCAAATAAATAAAACCTTAAAAAAAAAAAAAGAAATGTATCAAGTTAGGCTCTGCTTCACAGAATCTTTGGAGGTGGGGCCTAGCAGAGGGTGTTTCAAAAACAAGGGCCTAGGTGGCTCAGTCTTTAAGCGGCTGCCTTTGGCTTAGGTCAGGATCCCCAGGTCCTGGATCCCAGCCTGGAATGAGCCCCATCAGGCTCTCTGCTAAGCGGGGAGCCTGCTTCTCCCTCTCCCTTTGCTACTCTGCTGTTCTCCCTCTCTTGCTCTCTCTCTCTGTCAAATAAATAAATAAAATCTTAAAAACAAACAAACAAAAGCAAAAACAAAAAACCTCCCCAGATGATCACATGTACCCCAAGTTTGAGAGGCAACGTTAGCAGACTGATTGGACTTTACATTTTTCTTTTTAAGGGGGGGTGTAGCCAGGCCTGATTTAGCCCTGGGGTTCCCTGGCAAGGAAAAAGAAAATGTTTTCCAGTAATGACTGGGAACAGGGTTCAAAATTTTTGTATATCAAAGAAATAGGATGCTATTTTGTTTCCTAAGCAGGTGAAGTGAGATATATTTGATCATACTTTGATTTTCTGGTTCTCTTGGGTTAAAAATTCAGTCTTACAATGTCAAAGATTTTAGTTCTCCAGTGCAACTTATTTAAAAACCCAAATCTCCGTGACCTGGGGTCATTTCTAGAGGTAATGAGGCTGTGGCATAATAGTTGAGGCATGTTTAATCTTCTGAAAATGTGCATATTTGGGTAGTTACACACTTTTGCATTTTTTCAAATTTAGAACAATTTTTTAAAAGTAATCTCTACATCCAAAATGGAGCTCAACTTCATCACCCCAAGATCAAGAGTCCTGTGCTCTACTGCCTGAGGCTAGCCAGGTGCCCAAGACTTCTGCTTTTTTTTTTTAAAGAAACAATTTCAGTGTAGATAGGGAAGACACGATACAGGTTTACTTGAACTAGTACAAATACTATGTAAAACATTCCTTGTTGTTTTTTAAGATTTTATTTATTTCAGATACACAGAGAGAGAAAGCGCCAGCTGGACAGGGAGAGGGAGAAGCAGACTCCCTAGTGAGCAGGGAGTCCAACTCAGGGCTCTTTCCCAGGACCCTGGGATCATGGCCTGAACTAAAAGCAGACTTTAACTGACTGAGCCACCCAGGCACCCCTAAAACATTCCTCCTAAAAACACTGTTACTACGCAAAAAGGATTTGCCAACTAGGAAAAAGGAAAATTATATTACTATTTTGGAAAACTGCGTATTATTTTTCATTTGGGAGAAAATGCCTAAGCTAGCAGAACATATTTACTTGCACTGATTATCTGCCTGGTTTCAAGAAGATGTTGAAGCTACTACAAAAGTTCATGCAATGTAAAAGATGAAAAGAGAGAAAGCCAGTAGAAAAAGGAGCAAAAGAACACAAGATTTGGGGCGCCTGGCTGGGTCAGTCAGAAGAGCATTTGACTCTTGATTTTGGGGTTGGGAGTTTGAGCTCCATGTTGGGTTTAGAGATTACTAAAACAAACAAACAAACAAAAACAAAACAAAACAAAAAACAGAGAGAGAGTGAGATTTTTTCTTCTGCAAGCCCTCCTTGTAATTTCAGCCTTTTTGCATTTTCCTATTTCAGTTTTATGGGACAGCAATTCTCACAAAATTCCGCCAGAGTCAAAAACTTAAAAAAAGTGACAGCTGTCCCGTCAAAGGCACAGCAGGAGACAGCAGGATCTGTGTGGTTCCATTTTCTCTACAGCTCTTTGCCTTTAGAGTACATTTTAATCAGTCAGTTCCTCACCCGTTCCCCACACTTCAGATGCTACATTAAAATATAATAATCTATATTTTGTTGACATGCTAGTTGTGGCTGGAGAGACCTTTGAGTTATCTTTCCCCTGGTTATAAAAGCAAAACAGGATCCATGTATGCAGACAATCCAAAGCAATCAAAAAACAAGAAAATAAGAGGACTTATGATTTCACCAGTCTAAGAGGTCCCACTGTTTATATGTGGTGCATAAACATTTTCTATACGAGTAAAATTTCATAAGCATTATTTGTGATGGCTGCATGATATTCCATAGTATACAAATACCATCACTTATTTAAACATTTCCCTGTGGGGATATAAGTTAATCCCTATAAAATAAATTGCAACAAAATTAATGGTGCAAAATTCGCACCTGGGAAAAATTCTTAGGCAGACTGAAGCCTCTTCTTTTTAGGCAACAAATGAGATTGCCAATTAATTATACAATGCCCTGGCCTCTGTAGCTGAGGACCATTTTTAAGAGAAGAAAGGATATTGCTTTTAAGCCACGATTACTTCAGATAAGTAATGTTATAGACACATACATTGGAAAACTTGATCTAGAGTTACCTAAGAGAAAAACCAAACCAATATTAAGTTAGAAAATTATAATTCCTTCCTTTTTTTGCTTTGTCTGTATTAGATGCATACACCTGCTTCTCTCTCTCTCTCTCTCTCTGCTTCTTTCTTTACTTCCGCCCTCTCCCCTCTCTTTTTCCTTTTTTCCCCTTTTCTCCTCTGTGTGCGTCAATGTTGTGGATCCTTTCTGGAATGAATCTAGTCCAGCTGGGCCTGGACCACAGCTCTCCAGCTCCCTTCTTGCTAAGCATTCATCCGCAGTAAGAGTAAAAATACGCTATCAGCGAACGTGCGGACAGGGCTGGAAGTGACTCAGATGGGAGAGCTTATTTCAATGCATTTTTTAAATGATGCCACAATGTGATCTGTGACTTACTAGCAAAGCCTGGGTGTCTTGTGCACACAAAAGACCTGTTCCTCGTGGCAGGAAACAACTATTTGGATCAAACTAAGCATAATCAAAATATCTTCTTAGCAGTATCCTTTTAAAAATATTCTCATGAGTCACTAATTTCGCTTCTCTGAATTTTTAGATAATTTTATAAAATCCTTGTATAATATGGCATTCTCAGCATGGCTCTTCAGTCTAAGGCAATGTTACTATAATCAACCAGAGTTCTCAGATGCTTTATTTTCTGCTTAATGATATATGTGCATATCGTGTGACTGTGTTGTAGATCATATGAATACATTATAGTTTAAAACTCAGAATCTGAATTTCATGGACCATGCTAAAATTCAATAAAATGACATTTGGATGCAAGGGGAAAAGAACAACATGTGGCTTAAATTTTCCTTAAAATACACAGGGGCTAGTTAAGGGGGAAAAGTGCTCGGGACAGAGTACATCTGGAGTTTTGCCAAATCCATACCATTTAAACAATGGTTTAAGACTGAACTGAAATCCCCGGCAGATCTCTTCAATCTCCCCCAAAGGGTATAAAGTAGCATTTCAGCTTTGACAGATAAAGTTAATGAAAATACCTCAAATGAGCAAAATGGAAACGTTGGACTTGAAGAAACTGTTCTGCCCTTTGGAATTCAAGGACTTCCCACCTCCACTTGAAACCCCACTCTGCACTCTGCGTTTTTACCTACTAAGAGGTTATCACTGGCTTTTGAAACCCTGTCTTTACTCTTCCATTTCCAGTGCCCTCTCCACCCTACCCCTGCACCCCCATGCATAATCATATCCCGTAGTCTGCCTAGCACTAAGACCACTTCAAACCCTTGCCGCATCATCCCAGCCTGAACGTGCCTGCCAGACTATCTTTTCTGCCCATTTCATAGTCGTGCAAATGATGAACGAAGATTCTCATCCAGTGGAGGAACCCACATCCCACCACAATTTACCGGGCTCTCTGTATCATTTTGTGCATATCAGACATGGTGATTTTTGTCAGTGAATGGAATTTAAGAGGAATTGGTGACTTTGAGGATCAATTTTTTTTTTCCTCCTAAGGCATTCTGTTTCCATACTGTTCTCGAGTCTTTCTGTACTAGTGCCAAGCAGGCAAATGTCACCTTTGAATCCCAGGAGAATATGTGTTGATCAGCCTTCCAAACCCCCCATGCAAAGATGCTTAGAGTCCAGCAATACCATTGCCAGCTAACTGGATGCTACTAGCCCTCCTCCCTGGCTGGACTCACGCCAGTCTACTTAAGGAGATAATTGACCACAGGCCAGCTTGAGTGACAGGCTTCCTAAGTGCCAGATGCCAACTGTGCCGATTCTGAAGAGCCTGTTCTCCTAGAGACCACAGCTAAAATAGCTTTGTCCTCCCTCTGCCCTTAGCTCTTGTCTCCACTTCCCAAGGAAATACAGTCCAATGGATGGTCCCAAGTTGTTTTCTTTTTACCGTTATTGTAAAGGTATCCACACTGAAATCTTTCTCTTGTCTCCTTACTTCTTCCCTTCTTGCTGAGGGTCCCGTGCATTCAGGTAAGTGGGATTTGGCTAAGCAACCCCATTCTTTCCTACCATCCTGGCAGGCAGGATTCTCTTCCCTAGTGTTTTATTAGACCACCAGGAGTGATTTTTTTAAACTCTTGAACTGAGACGGTCATACATTTTTAGTGTTTCTTCTTGCACCTCACTTCTATCCAGAACTTACTTTCCCTCTATCTCAACCTGTTGCTAGAGAGAGAATACTGTGAGTTCAGATGAGATCACATACTCAGTTGAGGTTACCAAAATATTACCATCAATTTATTGTTCTTATTAGCTTTTGTCATTCTCTATATACTTTGATTATTACTAGGACAATCCTTTTTTAATGACCTGAACCCTACTAACATGTTTTTAAAAAGCAGTGAATCTGATTCCAATGTCTTTGAATGGATGTTTTATGGCATATGGGTATGAAAATCTGATTCTTGGGGCGCCTGGGTGGCTCAGTTGGTTAAGCGACTGCCTTTGGCTCAGGTTATGATCCCGGAGACCTGGGATCGAGTCCCACATCGGGCTCCCTGCTCGGCGGGAAGCCTGCTTCTCCCTCTCTCGCTCCCCCTGCTTGTGTTCCCTCTCTGGCTGTGTTTCTCTCTGTCAAATAAATAAAATCTTTAATAAAAAAAAAAAAAAAGAAAATCTGATTCTGGTGATGAGCAGTGAGCCCCAGGCCCAGGGTCCTCTCAGTCCTGATATCTTAGACATCTGCCAAGACTAATTCTGCCAGATTCCTGGCTTGGGAATGGGGTGGCGGTTGCTTAAGGGGATAAAGCCCCACACAATACAGTCAGACTGCAGGTCCCATCTTAGTTAAGAGGGATCTTCAGGACAATATTAGTGTCTGGGGCTTTAATTGGAACCTCCCTTGGGATCAGAGTTTTGGCAGGAAGCTCTCCCCACCCTTGTTTATTTTCATGAATTCCCAGATTCTCTACTCTCAATGTCTTGCATTGCTTCCTTTGGGTACCTGGATCTCCTCCTGGATAAAAATTCGAGTAGAATCATCTCTAAGTTCACTTGGCCTTCCCTTCTCCTTTTTCTCTTTCCTTCTGGTAAATACAAAACACCCTTGTTTTCCACACAGAGGTAGGAAGAAGTTCAAGCAAATTCACTAAGGGGGAGGAAAACTGTAAGGGGCAGTGTCCCTTTCCTGGAAATGGGGCCCTGAAATAAAAAGCACACCTTTTGGGCAGCTGGACCAGAGGAAGAGTTTTTCTTTTGAACAAATCCCTGGGATCCAATTGATCCATCCAGCCAATTGACTCATCTAAACTAGGAGTCCTGACCCCGGGACTTCTAGGCACCCACTCATTCATAGGAGGACAAAGAGGCCAGACTCAAAAGTCCCTCCCAATCTGTGATCCCTCCATGTCAGTGTACCCCCCTTCTCTTCTCTCTTTTGACAGCATCAGCCTAGTGAAGAGGAAAGGGATACACTGCAGTGGTTTCAGCTCTCAAGAGTTAGTGGCCTGAGACCTTCCCAGGCGAGACCAAAACTAGGCTGCACGCTGAGATGCAACTTGTAAATAAGGGATGTGAGGGCAACACCTATTTTAGATATAATCCAAATCCCCCGTCCCCTCCCTCCTCTCAGTGTCGTCACTGTGTGCAGGTCATCTTGTTGGTCCTTTATTTTCTTCTGAGGAAAGGTTAGAGGCTGCTTGCTTTGGGCCTGGCTGGGCAGAGGGAAGTCGGTTCAAGATGGAACCCTGTGAGGTGGCAGACCAGAGAGCCGGCCGTGGCTTCCCCGGCTCCAGCCGGGTCCCCCGCACCCGGCCACAGGGCAGCCTCGCTAGCTCCGCGTGCCGCTCCGCAGTCGCCGCGGCCCGCAGGTTCCCTCCCGGGAGAGCGGACCGCGGGGCCGGGGGTTCTCGTCCGCCCAGCGCTCTGCGGCTCCGGGCGCCAGGCTGCGGCCGCCTCCCGAGGCCCTGCTCCCCGAGCGAGGGCGCAACAGGTCCCCCGGGCTTCGGTGGCGGGGCTCGCGCTCCTGGTCAATGTCAGCCGCGGTGGCTGCGGCACGGACCTGGCACCAATTTCCCCGCCCGGGTCTGCCTTCCAGACTTACGGGGGCGCCACAGGGCATCCACCCAACAGTTCGGAATCCCCGGCGTGGTCCGCCCGCCAAGCCCTTAGGAGAGGGGAAGGGTGTTGGGTGTCGGTGATGGTGGATTGAAGCGAAACTCAAGTGGGAACAAAAAATTCCCTGTTGCGGGTTTTTTGCTAATGCAGTCCTCTGCACTGAGGTGGGGTGGGGCTCAGGAGACCAGCATTAGGATGGGTGGAATTCCAGAAGGTAATTGCGCCAACGGATAATAGGAGCAATGAAGGAAGCTTGTCCCTGGTGGTGGCTTTCCTGTGAACTCACCCCTAAGAAGTTCTGAAGTTAAGAAATATAGGAGAGGGGAGGATTTGTAAAGTACCTTGACCACCCAGTGGGCGCTCAGATCGCCACCTCTCCTGGGAAGCGAAACATCCTCACACCCGCCCCGGCACATCCAGAGAGAAGCTTTAATGGAGAACACCGCGTACAACACCGGCAGACATGAACTTGTCACAAAGTCACAACCCGAACGCGGCGCGGACACGAGCGCAAGATGACTTAGAGGCAAAGGGCAGCTGCCTCCTCCTTACCCGCCCCTCTTCGTTCCCAAAAGTTTGTTGCGAGTAAAGTGCTATTCCTGGGGCTCAAAAAGGGGAAAGGGGCAATGGCCGCAAGTTTCTTTTCCATTCACGAACCGAAAGGGAAGAATTCGCCTGAGAATCGTAGGCGTCCAAACAGCACTCGGAATACCAAATCGACCGTAGCGCGCCGAAGTGACGGGGTCATCCTCTGACATCTGTCTGGAGGCTGGAAGGCAACCGCCAAGAAAAGCTCCTGGAAACGTTAAGACCAATACTGTTCGGTGTGGGTCAGGTTTTCTTGCACTCATGATTAGAGAAACAAAATTCCATGATGCCAGTGATTTTTTTTTCTTTAAAGTCTCAAATGGAACGGGTCGTGGGAATTAACATTATTTTGGGTTCCTTAACGGCCTCATCCGATTGATACACAAACGAATTGCAGGTAAAAAAGCCGCCTTTTGTTGTCTCTCTTTGGTTGTGTTGCCTCGAACTTTACTTTTGGAATCTGGGGCTTTGCTCTTTAAGCCGCTGCCATTCTGTTTTGTGCAAACTAATTGCTTTAGCTGTTCCTTCTATCCTTCTCGACCTCGGGTCAGAGCAAGAAACTGCGCTATTTCCCAAGATCCTTCGTGGAGTTCTTGCTGCCCACCCCCCCAGCAGCTTTATTCATGATACCGTGTCCTCGCCATTTAATTGACCAGCAAGATAACGATATGAATAAAACGAGATTTCCATCTTAAATAAAACGAGATTTCCTCAGTGAGTAGCAGTTTTGTCTTGGATGTTTACAGGAGGCCGCTTCCCGGGGTTAGAAACTTGGTGACAGGTCTGTTTTAAGCGTCACTGTCAGTTGGATTTCTCCCCGGGAGGTTTGGCTCCGCGAGCTTCTGCTTCCAGGAATGAGGGTCTAAATCCATTTTCAATTTACCCGTCAAAGAGGTTTCCCCAAACTCCTTAGTTCCCTCCCCCCATAACTTATTGACTTACAGTATTAATTACAACAGAAACTCTTACCTGAAAATTGCCTTTCATTAATCTGATTGTACAACATAGTATAAACACAGACACCAGAGTGTTACATTTATTCAGATCACTGGAGAATCCGCTTTCGGGTTTGTCTGTTCAAAGACCTTCCTTTGCCGCGAAGGCTCAGGCTTGCGAGGTCTGCCCAGCCTCAGGGCGCCTTCTCCCTCCTGGGCTGTCCGAGGCCGGGAGTCCTTGTATGCATCAGTCTCCGCCGATCGTCGTAGCCCCTAAGAGTGCACCAGCACCGAGTGCAGGGAGCTGCCCTTGCTCTCGGCCGCACTCGGGGCTGTGGGCTCCAGCAGGGAGGCGGCCGGGGAGGCGGCAGCCGCGGGGCACACGGTGGACGGCGCCGGCTGCTGCTGCGCCGCCGCCGGGACAGTGAGCGTGGGAGGAAGCGCGGCTACCGGCGGCAGCGAGGGGGTGGGCTTGATGGGCACCGGCACCGCAGGCAGGCTCTGGCTTGCCGAGTGGCACAGGGCCTTGACCGGCACCCCGAAGGCCCCGTACTCCGGGCCCACAGGGACCCCCGCCGCCGCTGCTGCGGCGGCGGCCGCGGCCACCGAATCCATAACGCCCACGTGCGGCCACACGGAGCTGACGACGTTGCCAAGCTGGCCGGGCATGGGGTAACCCAGGTGGTGCATGACGGACGCCAAGGGCAGCCCGCCGGCCTGCAGCACTCCCTTGTAGTCCCGGCTGATGATGTTCTCGATGGCGAACGGGTGCTTGAAGCCCGACGTGGACGCTGCTGCTGCTGCGGCGGCGGCGGCTGCTGAGCCCAACCCGTAGGGTGGGAACTGCGACAGGCGTCCCACGCTGCCCACGGCCGCGGCCGCCGCTGCCGCCGCCGCCGCCGCCACCGCCGCAGCCTCCTGCATCTTGCCCGGGTGGGACGGCGGCTGGGGCTGCGACTGCTGGGGCGGCTGCTGAGGGGGGTGCGACGAGAGGTGCGGCGGCGGCTGCGGGGCGGGAGGAGGCTGCTGATGGAAATAATGCACCATGTGCGGCGGCGGCGGGGGCGGCGGCGGCTGGGGCGGGTGGTGGTGGTGGTGGTGGTGCGCGGCCGCGTGGTGGTGGTGGTGGTGGTGGTGATGCGGGTGGTGCGCGTGGTGGGGGTGAAGGTGCCCTCCGGGCCCGGCGCTCGGCGCGCCCTTGGTGCTTCCCGCGTGCAGGTGAGTGTGTTCCGCGCGCAGCACCTTGAAGCGCTTTCGGCGCCGCAGGAAGCTGCCGTTCTCGAACATGTCGCCGCAGTCGGGATGCAGCGCCCAGAAGCTGCCCTTTCCCGGCTGGTCTGGCCGCCGCGGAATCTTGATGAAGCAGTCGTTGAAGGAGAGGTTGTGGCGCAGGCTGTTCTGCCAACGCTGCGTGTGCTCGCGGTAGTAGGGGAAGCGCTCCATGATGAACTTGTAGATGTCGCTCAGCGGCAGCATCTTCTCCGCCGAGTGCTGGATGGCCATGGCGGTCAGCGAGATGTACGAGTAGGGTGGCTTTTGGTCGCTGTACGAGCTCTTCCCCGGCCGCGGCATCGCCTCCGGCGCCTCCACCGCCCT
The DNA here is from genome assembly GCA_004023965.1 of Spilogale gracilis. Classification (NCBI taxonomy): domain Eukaryota; kingdom Metazoa; phylum Chordata; class Mammalia; order Carnivora; family Mephitidae; genus Spilogale; species Spilogale gracilis. Next base: position 53,554 of record PITA01012307.1, read on the forward strand.
CCGGCCCCCACTGGACGGCAGTGTCGCTCCGCACCGGGTTGCTGGGGCCTGGCTGTCTCCAATAAGCCCCACTCCGCCCGCCCAGCCCCGCCACCCCGCCCTCTCTGTCCCCAGACCCTCTCGCCGTCTCTCTCCGGCCTTCTGCCAGCTGCTTGGGGGGCTCCGCGCCTGCTGCCCTCTCCGGCCAGTTCTGCTCTCTGCTTCTCGCAACTTCTGGCTCGACGGTGGCCGACCCGCGCGCAGAGTGGCGGGCGGGGCGCACCAGCTTCCCGCCACACCCTCCCGGCGGCTTCCCCCAGGTGATCCCAGACCGCGTGTTGGAGCTGGCGGTGGAGATCGGCAGGGCCGCGTTTCCTTCCGGCCTCCTCTTTGCTTTTTCTCCGTCCGAGGGAAGCTCAGGCCCAGCGGGCTGGAAAGGACAGGACAGGAGGGACTCTGGCCCTTTAAATCCGAGTTGGCGCTCGTGCTCCAGGAGGCCGGGGCGGCGAGACTTGCAACGCCCGGAGGCTGCCCCCTGGTCGGGCGCCTAGCCAGACCGCCCGGGAGCTGTGGTTTTCCTGGAGGAGAGCGGCGAGGTAAGGAGAAGGAAGTTCAGCTCCTGGCAGCCCGCTTCTCCCTGTTCCCTGACCGCTCGCAGCGGAGCCGGGGAGAGAGCTGTAGGCGGTCGCTGGGGGGAAAAAGTTTGGTTTCTGCAGCAGCGGCGCGGGCGGGTTCCGCTGCGCGGCGGTGGCGCTGGACGCGGCGCGCACGCTGCGGCCCCGAGGGGGCGGCTGCCAAGGCTGGGAGGATGCGCGGCTGGCCTGGGCCCGCTCCGCGGTCCGCGCCGCAGCTGCCGCCGCTCTCCGGGGCCCGTCTCGAGCTGGAGAGGCGGCGGCGGCTGTGGCAGCGACGCGCTCTCCTGGCTGCGTTTTGTAATGGTCGCCGAGACGCCGGAGACCCCCGCAGCTCGCGCTTGGAGACTATCACATGACCGAGGCTGAGGGACTCCGCCGCCGCCGCGTCTCTTGCTGAAGAAGGGGCACGGAGGCGCCGCGCCTCGCCCCCGCCCCCTCCTCCGCCAGTTTGGGCGCCCACACTCCCCAGCATTCACCGCCGACCAGGAGGGGCGGGGAGCGCAGGATGTACGCGGGGAGGGGCGCCGCGCCGGGTGCGGTCCCGGCTGCTGTACCCCACCCGGGTCGCGACGCCTGGCAGAGGGGGTGGACAGGACATCGCTTTCTTTCTCCTCTCCTAAATTTTCCGCTTGTCCCCGCCCTTTTACTTTCCTGCTTCGCACCTACCTGCTCTGAACGTCTCGCTCCTTACGCTATCTTTTTCCTAGACTAGCCACTCTGGGCCAAGTTCAGGCACCGTGATCTCAAGGCCTCTTCTTTGCAAGAAATCCCAATGCCCAGAGGGTTGGAAGGAAAAGCTAATGAGACGAGCCAAGGGCATTTTCGTCAAAAGCCAGCTTCATCACTATTTTCTTGGGCACCAACTGTATGTCAGGCCCGGTGATTGGCGTCAGGTACAGGGAGGCGGGAGATGGCTCTTTGCGTTCCAGGACAGCAGTCTGGAGGAACAGAGAGACAGTAGCCAGGACATTAGGATAGATAGCAAGGGCTTGGTGGATTGAGGCTCCACCGCGCTTCTTAGGAGAGAGGGTGGATGGGACCCAGTGAGGCATTCCTTTGGGGGCGGTGCTGTCTGAGCTGGAGCTAGAAGTTGGGAGCTCCTAGGTCCCAACACCTGGATGAGTCCTAACACGGGCTTTGCTATTAGCACGTTGAGGGGAAAGGAGCTGATTGCAATTAAATAGGAGGTCGAAATGATCAATCCCTAGGGCTCTGGTATGACCTGTGAGAGAAAGCAGAATGAGCGGCAGCCAGGAGGCCTCCGTGCTGGCTGGGACCCAGGAAGCAGGTTTCTGCTCTGCAGGAATCTGGCCACCCCTGGGCAATTCCAGTTGACCCCAGGGAAATTATACTCTGCTTTTGGCTACCTTTGCCATTTGGCTGGGAGGAAAAGCAGAGTTTAGCGGGAAAATATACCGTCTTCCTGTCTTTGGGCCTCAGGTTCATTATTAGTAAAATGAGGTATTTGAAGTTGGAAATTGCACGGGTGCCTTCCAGTCCCACCATATGAGCAGAAAAGAGCAATTAGGGACTGTGTCTCACTGGTTTTTAATTCCTTCTTTGCCCCGTCTAAACCCAAAGGCAGAAGGCTGTTGGCCCAAACTGCTTGGGAGACTTCTTTTTACCTCCTAGCCTTAGCAACATCAGGCCCTGTGCTTTTCGCTTCTGACTTTTGGTGAGCAGCGGGAGGGCAGGACCATGAGAGGGGCTGTCCGCCTGTGGGGCGCTTCCTCTTCATAGAGGAATGCGGTGATTGGGCCAGATTGGTAATTTTCATCTTTAGTTGGGAGCTAGATTTCCGGCTAGTGCTATTTGCCTAGTTTGTACTAGGCCAGCAAACGTTTTAGAACAGGCGTTAAGGTCAAGAGTGCAAGAGAGGCGCGGCGGAGGGGGGGGCGCGGAGGGAGAGCAGCTTCTAGGCTTGTCCTAAGGAGAGGAGATCATCTCAGGGGAGGAGGCTTTTGCTGTCACTGCGTGCTGGGAACTTAACTTCCACGAATGCTTCTGCGGGATTTTTAGTCCACTGACAAGCAGCGGTCGGCCTCCTGGGCTCACGGAGCCACGGAGGAATTCCACAATTAAAGCGGCAGCTAAAGCCCGGGTATCCCCCTTCTCCCTTGCCCGACGTCGTGCGAGAACAGCCGGATCCACGCCCAGAAGCCGCCTAAAGGCCTCTGGTGGGAGCTCAGTTTGCAGAGTGCCCTAAGTGCTCTCAGGCTCTGGCCCCCGAACACAGCGAACACAGCGCGGGCAAAGGCGTCTTTTGTTGACGACCTGTGAAAGTATGTTTTGCGCAGGCTCCTGGAAAAGCCTCGCCACCTCCTTGGGAGCAGCTTCGGGACGTTCCTGTCGGGCCAGTGGGGTCCGTGGCGTCTGCGGTCGCAGCGAGGGGGGGGCCCTTCAAGGACGCGCCGGGCAAGTCTTAGGTGCGCCTTGACCTGAACGCTAAAGCCGTGAGCTCGTCGCAGACCGCAGACCCAGGCCACCGCGTCCGGCTTGGCCCTGAGGACCCGAGCCGAGTGGCCAGAGCCTCCGGCCTGGGTGACCCAACTGCGTTCCGCCAGGCGAGCGGCCCCGCGCCACCTGGGCCACAGCAGAGCCACCAAGGTGCGGCGAAGCATCTGAAGCTTTCGCGTTGCAGGTGGCCTGGGCAAGGGTAGACAGCGCTCTGGGACACGGAGGCCCCAGCCGGCTGCAGTTGCAACGCTGAGCGCTGGCGAGGAGTGCGGGACGTGTGTCCATTTTGGAGAGGGGCCGGCGGCCGCCGCCGCAGAGTATTCTGGGGGATTCTCCGTGAGGCGCAGGGCCGGGCTGGCGAGCTTGGGACGCGATGGAGGGGGGGGGGAGCGCTCTCCCTCTCTCCCCCTCCCTCGGGCGAGGTTGATTTGATTCCCGCAAGTTTTGCAAGGCGCGCAGTGGCGGCGGGGGCGGTACGCGCGCGCTCCAGCTGCCTGCAGACCCCCGTTCAAAGAAAACAGATCATGTAACCATCTTGGCACCAACCAGTCGGTTTCAAGTTTCTGCGAGTAAAAAAAATTTTTTTAAACAACCCTTACACTATCCAAATATTGGCTGGCGCTGAGGACCCTGGCAGGCAATTCATTGCCCCAGGCTTAGTGTAATTATCTCAGGCGTATTTGGTTTACCCCTTAGGCAATTGTTGGCGACGCTTTGCTAGAAAGAGGGACTCCATGCAAGATTTTATTGCGTTTAATTGGCTCTATGGAGGGGAGCAAAAATTTGCCAGAAAAAGATGTGGAACTTTAGGAGCGACTATTTATTTATTCTCTTTCTTCTGTCTCCTCCTCCCTCCCTCCAGCCCCGGAAGGTCCC
>PITA01012308.1:0-52451 GCA_004023965.1 Spilogale gracilis
GGGGGGGGGGGACAGGAGAGTCCTGCTGGGGGCACATCAGGAGGGAGGCGGTGGAGGTCCAGGAAGCATCCTGCACCCTCTAAGCCTCAGTGGCCGCGCCAGGCCTGGTCAGTCAACGTCTGAAGCTGGGAGAAGAGCCCGTTCGGGCAGGACCTCTCGCCGTGCGGGCAGCTTGGTCCGAGCACCTCCGGGTGTAGCGTGACCGCAGGCCTGTGTGGCCTGGTGTTGGCGCTCACGCACCGTCATCAGGACGGCCCCCGGGGCCCCTCTGCCTGCTGCCGACAAGGGCTGGACCACACAGCAGGTGAGAATGTCCCCTAGCACTGCCTAGTAAGCTCCTGCCGGTTACACACCATCAGGCAGAGGACTGCTGAGGTGCCCAGACGCAGGATTCCAACACGGTTGTCCTCTCATTCAGTACCACTGCCACGGCCCTCCACGCGATCCATCCCGAGGCTGGGGCCAGGGTTCGGGCATCTCTGTGCCCCCAAAACACCTGCACTATACCAGACCCATAAGCAACCCTGGAAGAATCGGACCCAGGCCGCAGACCCCAGGAGAGCAGGGCCAGGATGTGACATTGCGCTGGTGTCCTCTCCCACTGGACTGAGCACTCTGTCCCCTCTATCCCTTCCTGGGGCCACCACTCACTCATGCCGCACTGCAGGGTGGGGAGACAGAGGGGGACGATGTGGGGGAGCCCAGCCCCTGGTCCCCCTACCTCCTCTGCGCCCCGGAGGCCATGGGCTTCCTTAGGGAGCCCTCCTCGCACCTGCACATGGTGACCATCGCCCCCAGCCCACGCCCCGCAGGGGTGCCGGGTCCTGCTGTCTGGAGGCAGAGCGGGCATCCGCCCCCGGCAGCCTCAACGAAGCATCTCCTACAGGGGAGATGGGGAGATCCCCCTGCTGGGACCCCAGGCTCACCTCCAGATGGTACAGGTGAAGTGCTGGTGGTCTTCGCTGGTCCCCAGGCTCATCTGCCACTTCTGGGGAGAGAGGGAAGACACAGGTCAGCCCAGGATGCCCCCCAGTTCTGCAAAGGCAGCAAACCTTCCCTGGGTCTCCCGGCTGCAGCCTGGCTGGGGGGCGGGGAGACGCCTCTGAACGAGACCACAGTGGTGGGCTTGTGTCCTCATGCGTCTGTCCACATCCATGGAAGGTGCAGCACTGACACAGGGCTGGACTGTCAGCCATGGGCTTGGAGTGGCCGTGATGTGGCTCAGCAATGGTCACAAGCATCCCGTTCTCAGTGGCGGCCATCCATGACAGGGGAGGCCATTGGGTGGGGTGTGGGGGACCCGGGCTGTATCAGAACGTGTATCTTGCGCTCACCTTTGCTGTGAACCTACAATGGCTCTAAAAAATAAAGCCTATCAAGAAAACCAAACCTTGGGCACCTAGGTGGCTCAGTGGGTTAAAGCCTCTGCCTTCGGCTCAGGTCATGATCTCAGAGTCCTAGGATCGAGGCCCGCATCGGGCTGTCTGCTCAGCAGGGAGCCTGCTTCCTCCTCTCTCTCTCTCTGCCTGACTCTCTGCCTGCTTGTGATCTCTCTCTCTGTGTCAAATAAATAAATCTTAAAAAAAAAAAAAAAAAAAGCAAACCAAACCCTAAAATAAAAGGGGACCTTATATTTGTGCTTGCGGGATCGGCACCTATCCTCAGAGCAGACACGAGACTGCAACACTCGCGGTTACAGGGAGGACGCAGGGGCGACCTGGTGATGGAAGGCACCAGAAAGCTTTTGATGTGTTCTTCTTTTGGAAGGATGTGAGAGTGTTAGCGCTTTTTTTTTAAGATTTTATTTATCTGACAGAGAGAAACACAGCCAGAGAGGGAACACAAGCAGGGGGAGCGAGAGAGGGAGAAGCAGGCTTCCCGCCGAGCAGGGAGCCTGATGTGGGGCTCGATCCCGGGTCTCCGGGATCATGACCTGAGCCGAAGGCAGTCGCTCAACCAACTGAGCCACCCAGGCGCCCCGAGAGTGTTAGCTCTTTAAAAAAAAAAAAAAAATCAAATGACAAAGATTAAGAGTCAGATGCTCAGGCGACTGAACGACCCCGGCGCCCCCAAAAAGTAAACCTTTTAGAGGACTCCTGAACACACCCCTACCAGCTTCTTCTAATTTTCCCGGCCCCTGCACACCTGGCGGGCAGACACGGACAGTCACTGAGGGCATTGGGGAGCCGAAGGCATCTGCACGTTTTGCTAGTAAAATGCGAGTTTAAAGTCCCAGTGCTCCTGCTTCAACACCAGACTTCCTTCACGAACAAAAACAAGGCATTTTTAAGTTAATCACAATGGGCGTAAATGGTCACCCAGATGCCATCTGCCCGCAGCAGGGAAGTGGAGAGGGACCAGGGACTCTGGCTTGACAAAGGGAGGGCAGCGGGCCACACTCACGGACTCAGCAATTTTTTCCCTCCCTACCTGAAACATCTGTCCGCAGCTCCAAGGCCTGTGAGCACCCGGAAACATTTTTATGCAACGAAATAGATCTGAGAGGTTTCCCATGGCTCTGAAAAGGCTCTTGAGGATGAGGCAAATGTTGAAACACCATTTAAAAAATTATGAATACAAACAAATTTAAAACCAAGAGTTTCTTAGCAAGTGGGTCAGCATCCCTTTGATTGGCCTTCCAGTTATGTGAGCCTGACCACGGTCTCATGTCTGCAGGCACGCAGATGGTGAGGCTCAGGCCGGGGCATCAGACAGTCATGTGAGTGTGCGCTCTGGGGAAGGCCTGAGCCCCGGGGAGCGCGGCGCAGCAGCGGCCGGTATGACCGACAGCACGGAACTAGCAGCTGCGATTTTTTAAAAGATTTTACTTATTTATTTGACAGACAGCTAGAGAGGGAACACAAGCAGGGCGAGGGGGAGGGGCAAAAGCAGGCTTCCCGCTGAGCAGGGAGCCCGATTCTGGGGCTCGATCCCAGGACCCCAGGGATCCTGGCCTGCGCTGAAGGACTGAGCCACCCAGGAGCGCCAGCAATTAGTTTTTATTAAGATGCAAATGACAGATGGGGATATGTGCCCCTTCTGGTGACAGTTCTAGAAGCTCCGATAAATGCTTCTAGCTCCCTGGTCTACCATCCAATCAAGATATAGACCAAATCCATGTCCCAGGGTCTCCTGGCCCCTTCCCTCCACAGTTAACCCCTTCCTGCAAATTTCTGGTAACTGCTAACCCCATCTCAGGGTTGTGCCTTTGCATGACCATCCCCAGACTGAAACTGAGCAGTGTGCAGTCCTGTGTGGTTTCACTTGCTGTGGGGCACTGGGGAGTCATCCACACTGCTGCCCGAGTCTGGTTCACTTATCCAGCGGCTTGACGGAGAAGTACTGACACGCTACACAATTCACCCTCGCACCGCGTACGATTCTGTGTTTTCCTGCAACCATCGGCACGATCTAGTTCCAGGACATTCCATCACCCCAGAAAGACGCTCCATCCCTTCCCCGCCCCCAGCCCCCGCGAGCCCCCTTCCTGACCGTGGAGAAGCCTGTTCTGGACATGCCGCACGTGGACTCAGGGTTGGTCCTGGGGGGAGCGGGCACGTGGGTGCGAGCCCCCGTTCACAGTAGCGACGCTCCCATGTGCTGGAGGACACGTGTGTCCCCGTTCACCCACTGACGGACACCACGGTTGTTTCTGACCTGCTGGCCACCGTCCATCCTGCTGCCGAGAAGGGTCGGTTTTGCGTGGGTGAGTCTGCGGTCCTGTGGGCAGGCAGCTCGCAGCGGGAGCGCAGGGTTACACGGGGAGCGAACGTTTAACTTTGTAAGAAGTGGCCAGTTTGCGTCCCCACCGAACACGGCCAAGCTCTCCGCCTCCTGGCGGGCACTGAGAGATGATGAATAACCCTGTGCCTACCGTCACCCGGCAGCACAGCTCTGGCCCCTCAGGTGACCCTCTACAGAAGCCAGCCATCATCGAAGGAGCAGGTGCCGGCTGTGGTCCCCCAGAGGCCCCGGCTCCGAGCTGTGTGTGCCCAGCGCCCCGCACAGCCACACTGGCCGCCAGGGCTCGTCCTGGGCGCCGACCAGAGGCTGGGACTTCTGATGCCACCTCTGCAGGAACGCCCCCGGGGCCTCCCCGGCTTCCATTCCTGCTGCTCCGAGAGGCATCTCTCCAGTGCTCCCTGTCCATTGCCCAGCGGAAGCCAGAGAACGTCAAACCATCCCCGCGCATTTGCTGAGAATCTGGCCGCCATTTGTTTGGGAGGTGGCCACCGGCCAGCCACCAAAGGGCCCATCCGCCCAGCTCACGCAGCACCACCTGCCCGGGCGCTCAGCTCCCTGTGGCCCTGTCACCACTCTAGACAGCCGCGGCTGGGGCAAGTCCATGCCACGACACGTCTGCTATGTTCAGAGGTGATTTCTTCAGGACGAAGCCCCTCTTCCAGAACAGGTGAAGCCAGCCTCTTGCTGGAAGGGTGGTTTGTGACGCAGCTGCTGTTCCAGGACAAGGCTCCGGTCCGCGGCCACCCCGGCCAGTGTGCGTGAACTTGGCTCTCTCTCGCCCGACGCGGCAGCTGGCCATCCACCTGAGTTTTAGTGAAGTCGGGAGGGAGAGGGAGTGCACGTGCTCTCTTCCGAGCTGCTGGCGACCCCGGGTCAGGAGCACAGAGTGGTGGTTTAGGGGTCTGTGTGCCAAGGACCTCGGTTACTTCCCAGCTGTGGAAGCCTGGGCCTCCGACGGGGTCACGCCACAACAGGGTGGCCTCCTGGGCTGCTGGAGAGGAAGGAAGATGTGTCCGTGGCTTAGCACAGCGTGGGGCCTGGATAAATGTCGGCGCATAGGGCTGTTACTTCAGTTTATTGTCCCGTACATCAACTCTCTACACACATCTGAAAGGCCCGTTGGGACTGGTTCTAGGTGCCTGGGGGTAGGCTGGCCTGATGGGCTTTGGCTCCCAGTTAGGAGGAACGTTCCTCCACTTGGCTTCATCCCATCGCAGAGAGCTATCTGGGGAAGCAGGGAGGCCCGGATGTGAGGCAGGAGAGTGGACGACTGCAGGACGTGTGGTGGCAGGGGGTCACCATTTGTTTGCTACATTTTGTTAAAATAACGTCACCACGGGCACCAGGGTGGCTCTGCTGTTAAGCGTCTGCCTTCAGCTCAGGTCATGATCCCGGGTCCTGGGATCGAGTCCCGCATTGAGCTGATCCAAGGGAAGCCTGTTTCTCCCCCCCACTTTCCCTGCTTGTGTTCCCTCTCTCGCTGTCACTCTCCCTGTGAAATAAACGAAATCTTTAAAAATATATATGTATAATCAATTTGATTTTTAGAGAAATCATACTGAGCGCTGTACTCGATACCTAAGGGGAGAACAATGTTGTTCCTAAGGGGGAAGAACAAAATAACCAACTGGCTAAACACTGAATTTTAAAAACCAAACTATGAGTCAGCACCCAGCATCAAGGAGGATGCATTATGTGCCAGCAGCAATATATGTGTTGTCTCGCTTTGTTTTTATTTTAAACATTGTTTTTAAGAAACGGATATTTTGGGCGCCTGGGTGGCTCAGTGGGTAAAAGCCTCTGCTTTCAGCTCAGGTCATGATCTCAGGGTCCTGGGATCAAGGCCAACATCGGGCTCTCTGCTCGGCAGGGAGCCTGCTTCCTCCTCTCTCTCTGCCTGCCTCTCTGCCTGCTCGTGATCTCTCTGTCAAATAAATAAATAAAATCTTAAAAAAAAAAAAAAGAAACGGGTATTTTATATTTTATTTAAAATACTAAAATAGGGGCGCCTGGGTGGCTCAGTCGTTGGGCATCTGCCTTCGGCTCAGGTCATGATCCTGGAGTCGCAGGATCGAGTTCTGGGATCGAGCCTCGCATCGGGCTTCCTGCTCGGCGGGAGCCCTGCTTCTCCCTCTCTCACTCCCCCTTGCTTGTGTTCCCTCTCTAGCTCTGTTTCTCTCTGTCAAATAAATAAAATCTTAAAATAAATAAATAAAATAAAATACTAAAGTAGTCATAAGTCCAAAGATTTAAAATCTTTAAAATAAAATGAAGAAACAAAATAACGTCACCGAGAATCATTTCCTTACAAACAAGACATATGCAGAGTAACAGAAGTCACTCTTGCCCAGTGGTTTCGAGCAAAGGATAACTCTGTCCTTCAGGGAACACTGGGCAATGTCTGGAGATGTTTCTGGAAGTCAGGACTAGGGACTGGGGTGCTCCTGGCACTGAGTGGGTGGGGCCAGGGAGGCTGCTCGAGGCCCCAGTGCCTGGGACAGCACCTTCAGAGAATGACCCGGCCCTGAACCCCAGACGTTAGTGGTGCGGAGCAGGAGAGAGAGCCGCTCTCGCCCATTTCAACATGCTGTCCCAAATGGGAGGAGAAAGGGCCTGAGAACCGACCTGCCGGAAGCAGCAGGCATGACAGCGGCTCCCAAGCGGCCCCCATCTCTATGACTCCACACTGTTAGGCAACACAGTGCCACACACACTGTTCTGGAACGGGAGCAGTATTTCCTAAAGTCTGCTTGTTGGGGAGGAAAGCACAATTAGGGACAAAAAGATGGGAGGCACCTGGGTGGCTCAGTCAGTGAAGCATCCGCCTTTGGCTGAGGTCATGATCCCAGGGTCCTGGGATCGAGCCCCGCATCAGGCTCCCCACTCAATGGGGAACCTGCTTCTCCCTCTGGCTCTCAACCCTGCTTGTACTCTCTAATAAATGGACAAAATCTCAAAAAAAAAAAAAAAAAAAGGAAAAAAGAAAAGATGATTTTTACTGATTTTTACAGTGATAATACATTCTTCCTTTTTATTTTTCTTTTATTCTTTCTAACGATGTTGAGCAGAGAGTCTGTCTTCCCGAACGCCTGCAGCTCTTCCTCCCGCTAAGACCAAGCACCCTACGCCAACACTTTATTCTCGGAGCACCTCGTTAACAGTGCGTTACTGCTCGTCCATGGCTCTGGGCATTGCTGCACCCCAACCTTGCCACCACTAACATTTCTTCTCCGCCGGTTCTGGAGGCCAAAAGGCCAAATCAAGGTGTCCCCGGGCTGGGCCCCCTCCGAAGGCTCTGGGGCCTTCCTGCCTCTTCCGGTTTCTGGTGGCTCCAGGTGCCCCTTGGCTTGTGGCCGCGCCCCTCCATCTCTGCCTCCATCTTCACATGGCCTTTTCCTCTGTGTGTCTCTTCCTCTTCTATCAAATCTCCCCTGAGTGTCTCTTGTTAAGAGGAGCTGTCACTGGATTTTGGGCCTACCGGATAGCCCAGGATGATCTCTTCATTGCAAAATCCTGAGCTTACATCTGCAAACATTTTTTTCTGAATAAGGTTCACGGGTTCCAGGAATCAGGATGTGAACGTATCTTTCAGGGGGAGGTGGGTGATTCAAGTTACTACCCTGCATGATAAATGACCAGAAATGTAACAGCTCAACCGCACTGCCCACTGATCAGCGGACTCTACCCCTGTCTGCGGCTCAGCGTCCTCTTCCAACTCACATGCTTATAGCCAAATTCAGTTCCTGCCGTGGCAACACTGAAGTCATGCAGCCAGCGCTGCCCTCAGCTCCTAGAGGCTACCTGTGCCCCCACAGCCCCTCACCGCCGGCAATCATGAGTCACATTCTTCTTATGCTTCGGATCGCCTTTCCTCTCTGCCACCAGGTGCTCGAGAAAACAGCCACCAAGAAATGGGGACCTCAGCCCTACATGGCGCGGAACTAAATTCTACCGACAACTTGAGCGAGCCCGCAGAAGAGAGCCCTACTGGCTGACAACTTGAATGGGGCTTTATGAAGCACCCAGCTGAGCTGGCTGTGGCTTCTGACCTCTGGAATTGCGAGATAATAAATGTGTGTTGTTTTAAGCTGCCAAGTTTGTCACGATTTGTCATGTAGCACAGAAGGCAAATAAAATACTCCTGAGAGAGGCTCATGGGCGCAGCATGTCCGTATCTCACGTGCCTCTTCCCATCCAGACATTTGTTCACTCTGTGGAATTACAGGGGGAATCTGCCATCGCTTATTACCTTGACCATTATCTTTTAATGGTGAGACAAGAATAGTTCAGCGAGTGTAAGTTAGTTCCTGCGTGACCCAACTCCGCTGCTCCCTGGAGAGCATCTCTTCGTGACAGTGGAAACTGCCACCCAAAATTACACGGAATTTTGAACAACTCACCTCGTTGGTCCCTCCTTGAGAAGCATAGGTGAACGTACAAGTGTATTTGTCCTGGGGAATGGAAGACAGAAAAAAGCTTGTTAGGAGGTGATCCTTAGTGCTTTTGGTGGAGGGTCTCAAGACGTCCTTCTGAGATCCAAAATCAAGTCATTTATCATGCAGCTTTTGAGTATCTGCACCATGGGGAAGGAGGCAGAGCAAGATTCCTGGCTGGTGTCCCTGGAGGCCAGCCCACAAGGCCTCTCAGTGTCTACCGACTTAGAACTCCCCTCCCTGACCCCCTGCTAGTGAGCTCCTGAGTCACGACAACAACTCACAAGGCTTCTGGGGGATGAAGAACGGAAGAGGGGGAGCGGGGGGTCCTACGCCCTCCAAGCACCCACCCACCTAGGCACATGGGCTTTGAAAGTGGGATACGGACACCGGAAGACCCATCTCTGCTCTGCTGTGGGCCTCAGACAAGTGAAAGCTTTTCTGGGCCTGTTCTGCTCATCTGTGCAATGGGCTTCGTGCGATGGAGAGAAAGGGCAACGCCTGTCCACTTCCGCGCTCGTCAGAGCTGCAGCGGGGCTGACCTTCCGCACAGCCCGGAGACGAACTACCCCCCGGCCTCCTCTCTCCCACCCCTGGGCCGGCTCAGCCCTCCAGCGGCCGGGGAATCGCTTGGTCTGGGAGTGAGGGCGGCTTGGGCACGCTGGGCATGTGAGAGGAAACAGGCACTGAGGCTGGTGACCCAACCCTTCCCAGTGCCCGGACCCCAGGCCGACCAGCTCCTGTAAGTTCAGTCGCGCCTCAGTGATGACCGCCTCCCCGCAGAGCCCCTTCCCAATTCGGTCTCCGCCTCCGACCGTCCGCGCCCCCTTCGAAGGACCCGCCCCGACCGGCGTCACCTCTCAAGCCCCAGGGGCGGCGGCGATACGTACCCCCGGGCCCACGTTCTGGGAAAACGAGTGCACGACGCCGCCCGGTCGCACGTCAAACGCTACCGTCGTGGGCTCGGACACTGCCTCCGCCAGCCTCAACGCCACGGCCGCCAGCAGCAACGCTGCCCACAAGCTCGCGCCTCTGCCGTTCCCCCTTTCGCTGGGCGCCGCCATCTTGGGATCGGGTCCGCAGGGCTGGGGCGGCGACGGGACGCGGCGAGGGACACGTGGGGCGTCCGCTCCCGGCCACGTCGGCGGCGGCGCGGCCACGTGACCTGGAGAGCCCCGCCTCCTCCCCAGCCGGGGCCGCCATGTTGGGGCGGGGCTTGGATTTCCAGGCTGAGTCTCTGAGGTGAGTGGCCCTGGAGTCCAACCGTGGTGCAACTCCTAACCCCGTGATTGAGCCCACAGCTCTTCCAGTTAGTAAATGTAATAGATTCCGTCTGGAATGAGGGAAATGGACGAGGACCATTGGGCAGATACCTCAATTGTTGCACCCAAGGTCCCTGGATGGATGTGAAACTTAACAAGGGGAACCGTCGTTTAGAATGGAGTGGAGAGGCCAGCAGGGAAAGCTCTGCACCCACGCCTTCTGGTCAGCTGCAGACCCAACAAAGTCCAGCGCCTTGCAAGTCCATAGTATGTTGATCACTACCTCACTGCCCTAACAGGAGGAAGGAAATTTTCCTCTGCCCTGGCAGCAGCCCAGCCAATTAGAGACACCCAATGAGACATAATCACAGCACAACTAATGAAAAAAGACCAGAGCCCAGCCAATGAAAGACAGCCACAGCCTAGACAACAAGAGATAGTGACAGTACGGCCACAGCTCAACCAATGAGAGATAATCACAACCTCGCCAATGAGAGATGGCCACAGCACAGCCAATGAGACACAGCCACGGCCCAGCCAGCCAGTGAGAGTCCCAGCACAGCCAATGAGAGATAGCCACAGACCAGCCAATTAGAAACTGCCAATGAGAAAGACAAACAAAGCCCAGCCAATGAAGGACAGCCACAGCCCAGCCAGTGAAGGTAGTCCCAGCATAACAAATGAGAGACAGCCACCGCCCAATTAGAGACAGCCAGTGAGAGAGAGTCATAGCACAGCCAATGAAATAAAGCTACAGCCCAGCCAGTGAGAAGCAGCCACAGCCCAGCCAATGAGACACAACCCCAGCCCAGCCACTGGGAAACAGCCACAGCCTAGCCAATGAGCAATAGTGACAGTACAGCCAATGAGAGATGGCCAAAGCCCAGCCAATGAGAGATGACCACATCCCAGCCAATGAGAGACAGCCAAACCCCAGCCCGGAGGTTGTCTCAGCACAGCCAATGAGATGCAGCCACAGTCCAGCCAATGAGAAGTCACCACACCTGGCACTGAGGGCAGTGGACTTTTTGATTGTAGCTGCCGCGTCCGAATTTCCTCTTTAACCTATTAAAGAGTAGTTCTCTCGCTTGTTCTGCAGACTTGTCTCTGGATTTTGCTGTAGCTTGTTTATGCGATATAAAAATTGGGGGAAAGTATGATGAGAAGCAGGATATTTCAAATAGTCCTCAAATATTTCCCCCCAAGGTGCTTATTAGTTATAAAGTGAAAAATAGTTATTTTTTTAAATGAAAACACCATCTTTAGCCCAGTGTCACCAATGAGACTTCAACAACGGCGAAGGACATTTTCAGCGGCATCACTAGACTTCCTGCCCCAAGTGCATGACTTCAAGCTAGTTATAAGCAAATATCTTACAGGACCCCAAGCGAAGGGACATCCCACAAGATAACGGGGCAGTACTCTTCAAAAACATCATGAAAGACAACGTCTTGACGCACCATCACAGGGTGAAGAGACCAAGACAACAAAACACAGGGCGGGATCCTGGCTGGACTCCTTGTCTGAGTTCAGTCTGTTGTAATAAAAATACCGCAGACCGGGAGGCTTATAAACAAACTCGCTTATTTCTTAGTTCTGGAGGCTGGGAGTTCAAGATCAAGACTGAGATGTCTAGTGAGGCGTGGTGTCTATAGGCAGCCCTATGCTGGTATTCCCACTGTCCTCCCACGGTGTAAGGGGCAGGGAGCCCTCTGGGGCCTCTCTCAATAGGGTGCTCATCCCATTTATGGGGGCTCCACCTTCACGATCTAGCTCCCTCCCAAAGGCCCTGCCTGCCCATATCATCACATTGGGTGTTAGTTTTCAACATGAATTTTGGAAGGACATGTTCAGTCGGTAACAATCCTGGACTACAAAAAATGGCCTTTTATTGATGCTGATTTCCTGGCTTCATTAACCTGATTGCAGCACGGTTACATGGTGATGTGAACATCACCGGAAGCTGGGGGAAGGGTCTCCAGGAACTCCGTACTATTTCTGCTGCTTTTCGGCCAGCCTAAAATTATTTCAAAATAAACTAAAAAGAAAATAATCCCTACCTCAGGGGGTTGTCAGGAAAATTAATGGAGGAAGTGCAGGTGAAATTTATACAAATAAGAATTCTTAATATAAGCCCACCCGCCTTTTTTATGGTCACAAATTGCTTAAATTGTCAAGAAAACACCAATGGCGGGGGCTGGAGTGTCAGAATTAAGCTTGTTTTCCTAGTCCTTCTTGACGTGAAACAACAGAATCCAGAAAGAAAATGGCACAGGTTACCCCTAAGCTGGGCTCTATAAAAAAACCTTTCAGGCTCTCAGATCACAATTTCAGGGCTGACAGGAGGGTCCTCCCGCCAACTGATGCCTCCACAGCTACCCTAAGTCTTCCTAGTATGGGCAGCCTGTCCTAAATTGAGCTATCTGCTCACATTAAGAAATTTCTTTCTCCTTGCAACTGCGTGTTCTGGACCCATTAGAAATTGGCTCCATAAACTGGATGATCACAGTCTTATTCTGTGTTTCACACAGCATGATCCTGTTGATGTCTTTCCCATTACCTCACCTGCTGTGTTTGACCTTCAGTCCATCACTCTGAAGGATTCAATTAACGGCCAAGTGCTGTTGCTAACAAGATATTTCGGTCGTGAGCTGTTCGAGCCTCCCACTGAAGACAGGGAGGTTTGTGTGTGCATGTTTTCTTTTCAGAAAGACTGAGCCCAAACCTCTTTTGTTTTTCCTTTTTCCCTCAAACAAAATCTTACTGGAGAGATTAAAAGTAAAACAAACAAACAAACAAAAATCCCACATCATTCCAATGATCCTGCTTTTTAATCATGACATAAAATCTAGTGGTCCTTAAGGAAATCGTTTGGTGACACAAATATCCATGGACATTCTCTCTCTGTTCATAGGTGTGGGTATAACAGGACTGCACGGAGGAACACCTTTCTTGAGAATAAACAATTCTGTGTTATGACTGTGGTGTTGGTTACAGGGATCTATACAGGTGACGAAATGGAATAGAGACTCACCCGTGAGCACATGTAAAGGCTGATAGAATCTATATAAGGTATAGAGTCTACTTAATTGCATTACACTCAAATCAGTTTCCTGATATTGACAGGGGACTGTGGTTAGGTAAGATGTAAGCTGGGTGAAGGGTCCGTGGGATGCTACTTAATTTTCTTAACCTCCTATGTGCCCACAGGCTTTTTTGTGTGTTGAAATACCATACACATATTTGATAAACAAATGCCAAACCCGGAAGTCTCTGCATCCAGTATGACTCAGGCTTTTATGCCCAACGCATATATGGGTTCTTGCCAACTAGGAAAGAGATGAGCTTTCCCAACAGGAAAGCATATGTACAAGCAGCCTCAGACAGTGCTGGGGACCTCTCGCTGATGGGTCAGAGTCCCCCACCAGTGGTGGAGAAAAGTGGCCCAGTGTCTCTACCTGCCACCTCCGAGACTTTGACCTGCCAATGGACACTTGTCCATTTGTAGCTGCCCATCATCCATACTCCTTCCTGTTGGCACCCCCACTTCCATTTCCGGGCCTCCTTGTCAGGTAGGAATGTGAATGTTTGAAGTTAGGCCAACGGATGCTGTTTTATGCAATCTGAGTACCGACTGCGTGAGACAGGGAGAAAGAGGTTCTGAGGAAGAGTTCTGCTTGGAGACAAATGCAGGTTTCCAGCTGCCACGGCTCCTGGAGCAAGCCCAGTGCCCTTTGCCACCAGTTATGAACTTCTGTGACTTGTGACCAGTCCCCTCCTCCACTTTATTTCACAGATGTTTAAGTGAAAGGCATCTTATTCTCAAGACTGGGATTTTAAACATTTCATTGGCTGAGCTCCCTACCCGTTAAAACACAGGGAGATTGACAACATACATCGCTCAGTTTGCAATATGGATTACAAGGGACTAATTTCTTTCATATGTAAAGACAATCCACAAATCAATGAGGCCGAAAGATCAAAAGAAAGGTGGGCCAATGATTACTACTCAACAAGTGTCTTAAAATACGAAATATCCTCACACGTAAAAGAAATGTGAGTTCAGATTACGGCGAGATGGCACGTTTCATCCCTAAGATTGGCAAAGATAAAAATATCTGATAGCAGGTAGTACTGGCGAAGGAATGGGGAAACAGGCACACTTCACCCTTCTTGGAGCAGTTGACAATGAGGTGTTCTCTTTGGAAGGCAATCTGGCAATACTCTGTCAAACTAAAAACGAGCATGCCTTTTGATAATTCTAGGAATTTACCCTATAAACTCAAACATATGCCCAAAATACGTGCACGGCTATTCATTGCAGGATCACTATTACCAGGAGTTGGTCAAGTACAGCCTGTGGGTTAGATCTGGCCAGCTGCCTGGTCTTGTAAATAAAGTTTTATTGGCACCCAGCCAAACACTCATTTACATATCATCAGTGGCTGCTTTTGAAGTAGGAGGGCAGAGTTGAGTAGTTGTACCCCAGGCTACCTGGCCCACAAGGCCTAAAATATTTACTCTCTGGCCTTTTGCAGAGTTAAGTTCGCTGACCCCTGATTTACACTGTTTGGAACAGAAAAGCCAAGAATGACCGGTTATCCCTTGATAGGTGCCTGGCAAAATAAATTCTGGCACATTCAGAGACAGGAAGAGAATTCAGGTGTTAAAAATAGAGACTGGGAGGTCATCACCTCTCTGGAGGGAAGATGTCTTTTCTCTATGTATCCTTTTACACTATTGTTTTACTTGTTAAGCCATTAAAAATAAAAGCGGGACATCCCCAAGTCCAGAAAGGGTGAAGGTGCCGAGAGGCCGGCCTGCTGTCAGGAACTCACGTTCCCAGAGGGCCAGCTGCTTGGGCGGCCTCTGGTCTCCCTAGGTCTGGGGCCGCTGGGACAAACGGGAAGACCGCAACGGTCTGCTCTCCTTGGTGGGCGCTTCCTGCTCCGCAAACCACGAGTGGAGCCTCTGATCAAGCACAGACACAAAGTTAGTGAAGGCGTCCAGCGCGGAGTAACGGCCCAGAAGGATCGCGACCCTGGCTGAAGCTGTTTCCGAGAGGAAGCCTGTGGGCGGGCCTGGGCCCCTGGGGGACACACACGGGCTGCGTCAGGGCCCCGGGGCGGTCCTCCCTGGGGTCGGCTGATGAGGGGCGGGGCATGTCCTAGCCCCGGCGGCTCCCAGGACCCCGCCCAGTGGGGGGAACCCCCAGCCCCAGCCCCAGGGGGCTGCGAAGGAACCCCAGGCAGGCGGCTGTGCTTCCATCTGGAATTGTTTACTGAGTCCACTTCTTACACGCATAATTATAAAAGAATAAGAATCGACAAAAATATTTTCTTTCCATAATATGTAGAGGTGGTTCGTTTCCGGAGGGGTGTTTTTTGTTTTTTGCTTTTCTGTTTTTCTTTTTGCCTGCCCCCGGCAGAACGCTTGGCAGGGAGGAAGAGGCAGGAGTAAGGATAACCCTGAGGCGGGGAAGGGTTCACTCCCAAGTATGCGCGGGCCGGGCGCTTCAGAGCCGGCCTGAATGCTCCAGGGAGGCGGGAGGCTCTGCTCGCTCCGCTTCCCCCCCCCCGCGCGCGGGGCTTGGAAGAAGTCCCGCCCCCTACAGCCCCAGGTGTGGCTGGCTGGAACTCCGCGGCCCGGCGGCGCACCCCCTTCTAGGTTTGGGCCCCCTTTGCTCCGTCTTTTAAATAATCATCAAAAACGCCCCCCAAACAAAACACACTCTGAAGGGGGCGGGTCTGGAAGGAAAGGCGAACGCATGCTTCTGTGCGGCCGGTGGGTTGCGGGGCGGGGAGGAGGCCCGGCACCCCAGTGCCCTCGGGACCCTGCCCGCCCCCCCCACCCCCGGTTCCCGGACAACGTGGAGGTGAGGGGATGGCCTGAGGAAGTGCCTCTCGGATGTGGGCCTCATCCCTCCGTCCTGGCAACGGAGAAGCAGCAGGCAAAAAACCCAGGAGCATTACAAAAAGGAGAAAAGGGGTGGGGGCAGCAAAGGCGGAGGCTGAGGGTGGGGCTGCCCAGCGGGGGTGGTGGGAGGAGACGCCGCGCCGGGTCTGCGGGGGCCACTCGGGCCCTCCTGCCGGTCCCCCAGTGGCGGCGGCAGCGGCGAAGCCTTTGTGCTCTGAATGTGCAGCCCTGGGCAGCCGGGGCTCAGAGGTATTCCTGTAGAAAGTGCAACAACGTGACTTCATAGTGCTCGCCGGACTCGGGGCAGCGGATGCTGTGTCTCTCGTTGGGGTAGATCTGGGTGGACAGAGAAGGCAGGGCTGGGGACACAGAGGGACCCTGCCCGGGGCGCTCCCTGCTGGGCATCCTCCTGCTGCCCCCTACCCCCACCCTCAGCTCAGGGCGGCTCCTGGGGGGGGGGGCTGTAGAAAGAGCAGGCACCCTGGACTGAGGGGCCTGGGTCCCCTCTGCCCCCCCAACTCGCTTGCTGTGCACTCGGAACAAGTGACAGCCTCCCTCACCGCAGCCATCAGCCTGGAAAACCCGATGAAGAATGAGGACCTCTCCAAGGCTTCGAGGGCTGGCCAGGCTAGTCTCTCACACACAGAGCCCGGGCACACTCAGAAAGGTGCATGAGAGACCGCCTCTCTGCCCCCGAACCTGGGGAGGTGTGATGACCCCAGTCAGCGGAGGGGGCAATGTATCAAATCTTTGGGATGCACGGGCTCCCACGACAGGCCTCCCAGCCCAGGCTCCGGCAAGTGTTTTCTGGGCGTTCTCTCACCACCTGAGGGGACATTATCCCCAGAGAGGTGCAGGGACTTGATGCCAAGGGCCACCTCCAAGGAATCGCCTGGTCCTTGAGACCTGCTGGAGCCGATGTCTAGGCCCTTGGGTGACGGTGCCAGGAGCTTATTAGGTCTAGCCTCCGACCATGAAACAAGGGCTCTGGCACCCTAGCAGGTCTGAGACCCTGGGGGCCTGTGGGACAGGCTTGAAACCTGCTCCACACTCCCCCAAAGTACCTGACCCTCGTGTCACGCTGGGTGGGATTGGCTGGCCCCAGGGCCAGGGGGCCCGTGCCTCGCCTCTCCCTGCAGCAAGATGGGTTTGTGACCTAAACCTCTCCTTCCTCTCTGGGCCCATGGCCACTGCTCCAAGTGCCCAGAGAGCTCTCCTCCCCCTCCCTTGCCCTCTGTAATCCATCCACGGACAAAGCACAAGTCTAATACTGTCCCCAGCTCAGAGCTCAGCAAGGACTTGCCAATGTGGCATCAAGACCCTGTCTCCTAGATCCTGCTGTCCCGCGGCCCCCCAGGCCTCACTGCTCCCCACCTTAGGCACCAGTACTGCCTGGGACAGACCCTTCACACCACCCTGGGTCTGACTGCCTGGTTCCTTCTTCCTCCTTTCAGCTGTGAGGGCAGGGAGAGGGTCTGTGTGGCTCCCTGCTGTGGCCTCAGCCCTCAGGCTTCAGGCCAAGTGTGGTGTGTGAACAAGGGGGACCCGGGACCACTGGCCTCCCAGGCCATCTGTTCCAGGGTCCGCCCACCTCCCTCCTGCGCTGTCCTGCTCCCACCCTCTCACCTCCAGCTCCTCATAGGGAGGTGGGGGCCCGGGACTCCCAGCCCACCCTGTGTGCTACATGCTCT
This sequence comes from Spilogale gracilis, assembly GCA_004023965.1. NCBI lineage: Eukaryota > Metazoa > Chordata > Mammalia > Carnivora > Mephitidae > Spilogale > Spilogale gracilis. The sequence continues at coordinate 17,047 of PITA01012308.1, forward strand.
CCCAAGAGAACCCACTTGGCATTCGAAGCCTCACTGGCAGGCGGGAGTTATCCTGCCCCTGTCGCGGATGAGGAGGGAAGGCCCGAGGCTAAGGTACCCACCACCATGGCCAGACCCAGAGCAGGATTTCACGCTCACCAGGGAGATGCAGGTTCCATCCCCGCCCCGCCTCACCCTGATGGCAGCTGCCTCTGGCCTGCTTGTGAGGAGCATATCCTCCCTCCCGCCCTGTCTGGAAAAGCGTGCCCAGCCACAGGTCCCTGAGGCCTGCCCCTCCTGCCCTGAGACCCTCAGTTTCTCCTTCTGTGGAACGGCAACATGGCACTCCCCTGAGGACAGCGTGGGGAGGCTTCTGGGAGGCAGACACACTTGGGGTGGCAGCATGTGATAAAATCTGTCTTGCTTGGCCGGCCCCTTTCTTGCTAGGACGACTGAATATGGCTCACATCCCACTGGATCCCTTGGGCCCCTTTTTAAGAGGGCGTCCCAAGGGAGGCTGGCCCAGACGCCTCACTCTTTGAAGGAAATCCAGCCAAGGCCCTGCCCTTCAGACAAGCCCCGCCCCTGAAGCCCTGCCCTTCGCCACCAACGCCCCACCCCTCACTCCAAGCCCTGCCCTCTTCCAAGCCTGGCTCATCACCAAGGCCTCCCCACTTCTCACGGACAAGACCCGCGCGCGCTCGCCCTTGTGGCGGAAGCCACGCCCCTCACCCGCGGTGCGCCCTGCCCATTGCCCCGCCTTGGCCCCCCATTCCGTTACGGCTTACTCCAACCACCCTAATCTGCGGTCCCAGGATAGGCCTCTGACGATTTCCCGTGCCTGTTGTGGAACCCCCCCCCCCCCCGCCTCCCACACCCGGGCTGGGCTGGGTGCCCCCTACTCTCCAGCATCCTTTCACATCACCTCCTCAGGGAAGTCCTCTCTGATCCCAGTCACTCAGAGATGCTTTCAGTGCCCTGTATGGTTTTTTCCAGGCAAATTTCTCGGGTTAAGGTGAAATGGTGTAGGCGTGATAATTTCTGCAACACTGACCTCCCTCCACCAGGCTGAGCTGGAGGGGTGGGTGCTGGCCTGTCCCCTCAGTGTGCCCAGCCTTGAGGGCGCCACCAGTGACCAGTACATGACTGCTGACTGGAGGTGGGGACACTGGGGGGGGCAGCCCTGCCTTGGGGGCCCTGTCGGCAGGCGACTCCGCCCCACCCACCCGAGGGACTCCTGGGGAGGTGCCACCCACCTGGAGCTGGTAAGGTTTTCCGGCTCGGATCAGCTGGGAGACGAGGAAGTTGGTGTGGAAAAAGTGCACGTTCTCATCCAGGAAGCCGTGCAGGATGAGAAGGCGGTTGGGCCTGGAAGACAAGGCTGGGTGAGGGCCTGAGGCGGGACCCTCTGCTCGGGTCCAGCCCCCATGGCAGCCGGGCTAGGGGGGCAGAACCCAGAGCCTCCAAGCTGGGGGTGCTCAGGCTGGGGGTGGGACAAGCAGGGCTGGAGGCTCCCTCACTTCCTTCCAGGCAAGGAGGGCAGCAGCGCAGGAAAGTTTCTAGAGCAGTGCTGCCCCATGGCACTGCAGGATGATGGGGTGTTCTAGACTTGCCCTACACAGTGTGATCATTACCGCCAGCACCACATGCCTACAGAGCAGTTAAAATGTGGCCAGAGTTGGGCGCCTGGGTGGCTCAGTGGGTTAAGCCTCTGCCTTCAGCTCAGGTCATGATCTCAGGGTCCTGGGATGGAGGCCCGCATCGGGCTCTCTGCTCAGCGGGGAGCCTGCTTCCTCCTCTCTGCCTACTTGTGATCTCTCTGTCAAATAAATATATAAAATCTTAAAAAAAAAATGTGGCAAGAGTAGCTGAGAAACTGTCATTTTTAAAAATTAGATTTCTTTTTTTTTAAGAGAGAGAGTGCACATGTGGGCAAGAAGGGGGAGGGCCGGGGGAGGGGAGAGAGAGAGAGAGCGAGCCTTGAGCAGGCTCTATGTATGCCCAGTGTGGAGCCCTGCGTGGCTCGATCTCAAGACCCTGAGGATCATGCCCTGAGCTGAAATCAAGGGTCAGACACTTAACCAACTGAGCCACCTAGGGGCCCCTAAAAGTTCGATTTTTAAACATTTCTTGAGGTGAAATCTGCATAACCTAAAAATCCCTCATTTCAAACTAAACGATTCCAGGGCATTTGGCAGACTCCCAGTGTTGTGGGCCACCAGGTCTCTCCAGTAGCTGCAGAGCCCCCTGACATTAACAGTCTCCCCCGACCCTCTGCCAACCACCAGGCGGTTCACATCTGTCTCGATGGTCATTGTGACAGTGGCCATGAACCAACGTGAACTGAAATTCAGGGGCCACATGGGGCTCCCAGCTCCCGGACCGGATGGCAAAGGCCCAGAGGACTGGGTTTTTGAGCTCGGCTGTCCCCAGGCATCCCCAGGGGAGCCCGGGCCATACTGCAGACCACGGAGAGCAGCCTCACCAGGAGAGGGGTGGAGAGGCACCCAGGCGGGACCGGCCTGCAGGGAGCACCCCGCATGAAAGGTATGGGCCCAGGGAAATCATCAGATGGAGCCACGCCAGAGGGCGGCAAGGCCATTCTTCCCTTCAGAGAAGGAGGCCGAGAGCGAAGGACATGTGGTGTGCCTGCCCCGGACGTTACAACCATGTGGACCCATGTCCTGAACCACTGCACGTCAAATCCCACAAAACCAAGGCCCATCCGGTTCAAGACCAACCAACGGCCCCACAGCGGCACACGTGCTTGGGGAGTGAGGGAGGCCTGCGTGCGCAAAGCAGTGTGACTCTAGAGCCTTCTTTCCATCATTCTGAGGGCAGGGCCGAGGCCTCCCACCCCCGGGTGCCAGCCTGCTTTGGTGAGGAGTAGTGAGAAGGGAAGCCTTCCAGGGGCTGTGAGGCGGCCGCAGAGAGGAAGGCCTGGCCCCCAGATGGCCTGCCTCGGGCGGGAGTGGGGAGGGCAGGGGCCAGGGAGGGGTGGCGGGAGAGCAATGGGGCCCTGGCGACCCGCAAGGCTGGGGCGGGCGGGGGCCTTACTCGTTGGGCAGCTTCTCCACGTGCAGAGCCACGGAACCCGCCTCGTAGCCCAGCTGGTTGTTCTCCGGGACGTCCATGTAGCGCTCGGTGTACCCTGTGTCGTAGGCCATCCACACCGTGACTGGGGCGCCCGCGATGGCCACCTGAGGGCCACAGTGTACGGAGTGGCGTCAGGGAGATAGAGACAGAGAGAGAGCAGCAGAGGGAGAGGAGAGAGAGACACACACAGACACGGGTCAGGTCTCAGGAGCCCTCGCTCACCTGCCCGCGGTCCCGGGGCCTCCCCCGAAGGACATGAGGAGCGGGCATGCACGTGGGGGGGGGCTGGCAGGGGAGGGGCCCTCAGACCGTGTGTCCCCCGTGGATCGTGCGTTGTCGAGGGAGAGCGGGTGAGCTGAACGAGTGCGTTCAGGCCGGGATCGGCCCCTCCCTGGTCCCACTGCCTTCCTGCCTCCTCCTCCTCATCGCCGCCCCGCGGTGCCCTGACAGTGTGGCCGGCCTGGGGGCCCCTCCCCCGCCGCTCTTCACACCATGCCCCACCTCTGCCCATCCGAGGCCGGGGTCCCGGGCTCAGCCTCCCACAGAGAGCTGCTGGCGGGGTTTTGTGCAGCCGGATGCCATCCTGGGGTCAGCAGTGGCGGGCAATGAGGAGGGGGGCTCGGCCCCATGGGGCTGCTGCGGGGAGAAACAGCCACGTGGCAAGGCCCCTGCCGAGATGCCTCTGCGGGGGGGCGGGCTCCGAGGGGCGCAGGCGGGTGCCCGCAACCAGGAGGGGGATGGGGCGGGACCCACCTTGAACACTTGAGGCTTATGGATCAGCCCCATGAGCGAGAGGAAGCCTCCGTACGACCACCCGTGGATGGCAACTCGGCTCAGGTCGATGAAGCCATACTTCTCGGCCACAAACTGCAAGCCCTCCACCTGGTCCTCGATCTCCACCTGGCCCTGAGGGACGAGGCCGGGCACTTCTCAGAGGCCTCCTTCCGTGTGTGCACCCTGCTGTCCCACCTCCGTCCCTTGTGGACCAGAAGCAGCTCTCCGGAAGCTACTCCTCTCTCCAGACCCTGCTCCAACCTGCTCTCGGGGGTGGTGCTCACACAGGCCCGGCACCAAGTCCACCCTGCCACCTCCTGGCTGACCCAGAGAAAGTCACATCTCCCCTCCTGGGCCTCAGTTTCCTTATCCCTAAAATAGGACGTCAACATGCATAGGACCACTTTGTGGCGGGTATGAGGAGGAAATGAGGTGGGGACTGTCCCGCACCAGAGGCCTCGAACATGGTAAGGCTCAGTGAACAGTACAGTCATCACCATCGTCATCCTCATTACCGTGACGGCCGCCCTCGCCACTATCACCACCCTCCGCCACCGCCACCACGACGTCTAGAGCCGCTGGGACTTCTGCTGCCGGCGCCTACACGGATATGTGAGGCTCCTCTGGGCCTCGGGCACCGGGTGGGATGTGTGGATCCCCATCTCCCCGCGGGTGTGGCTCAGAGCAGAGCATCAGAGTGGACGTTCTCCTTGGTTCCAAAAGGCTGCCCTACCCACGCCTGGCATCCTGCCCAGGGGCTGCCCCCGAGTCCCAGGGCTCCCCTCACCACACAGGCAAGGCCCCAAGAAACCGTGAAGGCATGTTACCATTTGGTTTTTCAGGGCCCCTTCGAACCGAAGCCCTCGCTGACACGAGCCCCTGCCGTCGATGACAACCACAGCGTAGCCCAGGGATGCCAGCGTGTTGAGCCGCAAATACTTGATTCCTTTGAAGGAGTTATTCACCAGCTGCACCTGTAAGGGGAAAGCGAGGAGGCACGTGGGGCTTGAGGGTGAATGTGGCCAGGACTCCAGCGTGACACACCAGGCACGAGGGGCTGGACAGGTCAGAGGAGGCCGGCGCACCCACACTTCACTGTGAAGGCTGTGGACGGCCCCGGAAGGTTCTAGCCACGGGCTAGTAGAAGGCCAGGTAGGGGCCCCCTTGGCACCAAGCCTGTGCTCAGGACAGGCTCCCTCCTGGGCCGGGGCCTCTGCCATGGCCCTTCCCTGGACTCACTCCCTGATTTTCTCAGCCCCATTCCACCCCCTCTCGACCTGCGTTTTTTTCTAAAAACAGACAAAACCTGGTGGTGTTCTTGTTAATTAATGTGACTTAAACCTTCACTTTGACACTACTGATGTTTGAGCCTTATTGGTCTCTGCCATGGGGGGGCCATGTTAGGTACTGTGGGGCACTGACCGTCCCAGGCCCCCACCATAGCTGTGATGGCTACCGATGTTCCTGGGAAACCCCTCAAGTGTTCCCTGAGGGACAGAACACGCCCAGGGAGAAACTGCCATTTCACACGGACCCAATGCTAATCTGCTTGCCTGGACCTCTCTTGTCCCCTTCTCTGAGAACAGGGCCCATAGCCACCTCTGTCCACAAGCAGGTGACCAGGGGTGACAGTGGGTCACTGCTGGGTGGGTGGGCCAGACCCCTGGGGTTAGGGGGAGTTTCCCAGAGGGACAAGGGAGCACCAGCAGGTGAAAGGGGAAGGGAGTTGTAGGAGAAGGTGGGGGTGTGTACAGAGCCCTAGAGATGGAGGAGCAAGGGCCCCCAAGGAATCTGCGCGTTCAGTGGAGCTGGGGCCCCCTTGCACGAACCCTCCTCCCGGCCTGGCTGGCACCCATGTCCTGGCACGGAGGAGGAGGGGTGTGGGGAGCAGGGCTGACACCCACCTGGGGGCCCCCATACACAAAGAGGACCGTGGGGTGCTTCTGCCCTGGCTGCACGGCGTGGGGCTTGTAGACCATGCCATAGAGCCGCACATCTGACCGTGTGTGGAAGTGGAAGATTTCCGGGGGCACGTAATCCGGGGGGCAGCCTGTGGAGACAGAGCGGCTGTGGCTTCACAGGCCGGAGGGCACCGGGGAAGCACATCTGGCAGAAACCCACACTCGGCTATGGAGGGCGGACGGGAGGTGCCTGTCTTCTGTGCTTCCTGATGGTTTAATTCAGAATCCGAGGGCCCCAAAGGACTCTGGTCCCACGAGCGTGCGTGTGGCAGGCTGCGGTCCCCAGGAGCCCTGCGACACTTGCTGATCTGATCTCCTATGGGGTGGCATGCCTCTGGGATCTGAGTAACAGCCCATGCTATGGTTTGCTTCTCCCTGACAGTCACCTTCATTTCCGCTAAGCGACAACTGGTTTTCCAATCATGACAGTGAGGCAAACGTCTTTCTTTATGATGACCTTGAAAGTTTATTTGGGTAAATAGAGGAAGTCAATTTAAAAAAGGAAGTCAATTGTCACGTTTGCAATTGACGTTGGCAAGCAGCAAAGTGCTTTCTGTAAAGGGTCAGTGAGTGTAGCCGTGGACAGTCCCTAAATAACCGGGAGCGGCCAGGCTTGGCGCACAGGCCGTGTTCGCCCGCACCTCCTGCAGGAGCGATACAAACACGGCAAGACGGGTCATTTCCAGACGTGGAGCCTCAGTCCACCTGCCCGGGAGCCCAGAGCTGCGCGCCAGGACCCTGGACTTCCGACTGCTGTCCCCCTTGCTGTGCTGGGCTTCTCGGTAAGACCCACCCTTCCCTCAGTTTCATCTGTAACACTGGGCCCCCGGTTCCTGGTCTGTCACATCCTGCAGTGATGTGGGGGGTCACCGACTGAGTGAGCTACTGGCTGGAGACTTCTACCGGGTCCCAGAGGGTGATGACGTAACAAGACGCTTTCCAGCCCACGGAACACCCACAAACACCAGGGATTCTTATTTCCTGGAATGTTCTAGAAATCTAGCAAGTGGCAAATTTGGGGTCAGGGAAGGGTGTTCTTTTGAGTGCGTGACCCCCGCGGGCTAGGCGTGTCGGAGTGTTCGGTTTTCATCCCACAGACTGCCTGCCGTGGGACCGTCTCACAGCGGACACATTTGAGGGAGGGGGACTACAGTTTGCAGCCGGCAGTGAGTCTGGGCTCACCTAAGCACAGTCCTGGCCACCCTCAAGCTCCTGGGCAGACGGGCAAGCTGCCCCCTGTCCCCCGAGGCCACGCTGGTACGTGACCCCTCTGGCTCCTTCCACAAACAAAGGCATCGGGACGTGCGCCTGGCACAGACGCCCTTGAAGACAGCAGCCCGAGGGTTTGAGGACACCCCCGCGGGGACTCCCCGCCTGACAGCTGGTCGCTCTGTGCCGTGTCGTCCTTAACCGCAGCACAGACATGTGCCAGGGCCCAGGACAGGCAGGGCTGCTGGTGATGCTCAGTGATGAGCTCTCGGGGCCCCGGGGCCCCTCTCTGCCTCGAAGCTGCCAGAGCAGCCCCCTCTTGCCAGTGTCGTGTAACAGGGCCGCATCCCACTTTACAGACAGGCAAGCTGAGGCTCCTGGGGACGGGGGTGGGGGGACTTGGTCAGGGTCCCCAGGGACGTGGGGGCTACTCACTGGCCGCCTCCATCATGCTGGCCCAGAAGTGGGGCTGCTTGTGCAGGGGGTCATCGTCGGGGCCGCTGAGCTTATAGACGTGCACGCAGGGGGGGGTGCCCACGCTGCTGTAGTGGCTGACGAACATGTCGAAGTTCTGCAGGTGGGACAGGGCGCTGAGCACTGCGGGTGTGTGTCCTTCCCGAGGCCCAGGCCGCCTGGGCGCCCTCTGCCCCTGGCCCCCACCAACCTATTTACTGTCTTCGCCCTGTGTGCTCACTCGTTTCAACTTCAAAACCCTTCCACTCACATGAGGTGGGAGCTATGACCATCAGCCCCATTTCACAGAGACGCCAAGAGGAATCTGTCCCCTGGCGAGCGACCCGCCCCCCGCCCGTCCCCCGTGGTAACTGACTGCCCCGGGCTCATACCCAGATCCTTCTGACATCAGGGCCTGCCCACGTTGCTGGTTCTACGGCCCCTGGATGGCTACCAAATGCTTACCCTGGACTGGAAGTAGCTCTGGGCATGGTCACTGCCTGCCGTGCTAAGGGTGGGGTGCCAGAATGGTGCCCTCAGGCACTTGGAGGGCGTGCCCACCTGGCTCATGGAGCAGCTGTGGGAGAAGCCGGGCGTGGTGAGGCGCACGATCTCGCCTGCCGACTCATAGCTGACCACGTAGAGGTGGTGCTCCAGGGGCGTGTCCTTTGTACCTTGGAAGTACACCAGCTTCGTCTCCTCATTGACCCAGATCTGTGGGGGCACAGGGGCTCCTCATGAAGCAGCCCTAGGCCGGGCCTCAGACTTCCCATGCCTTTGCTCCCGCAGTGGCTGGGGGAGGGCCCAGAGTTCTCTCCCCAGCTGGCTTTAGCCCACCAGCCAGAGAAGAGCCAGCTGGGAGAGAAGCGCCTCTCAGGCCTGGTGGGGAAGGAACGGACGGCGATGCAGTTGCGCTCACTGTGCCCCCGGCTGACTTGAAATTGGAACGCCAACCCCAGACAGCCCCTTCTGGCACGCCTAGAGCTGCGAGTGCGGAGCAGAGGCCACAGTGCCCGGGACAGAGGCTGAGGGAGGGGCTGGCCTGATGGGCCTGACCCATCAGCCCCCCTCAGCCCCCATCCCTGGTCCCCAAGGGGTCAGCCCTCCCCTCTGACCCAGGTGCTCGAGGCTGAGGCAGCACTTGCTTCCTGGGTGAACCCCCCTCAGACCCCAGCGTGATGTTTAGGGGATGAGGCCACAGGAAGAGCAGGACGGAACCCTGTTCTGGGGACTGGAAGAGCCACTCACTGTCTTTCTGGGGCCAACCCAGCAACATGCGGGTAAAACAGGTAAAGAAGGTGTGTCCTCGGAGGCAGTGATCATGCTCCACACACCTGCTCCTGAGGGTTCCGCGGGAAGGGCGACTTCAAGTGGCACGACAAACACAGTGTGTTCTTAATATTAAAAAAAGGTGATGACTTGAATGTCCAAAAACACAGGCAGGTTTCAAAATCATGGCACACTTCTCTGCAGCCACATAAAACCGTACTTTCTAAAACAAAAACCAAAAACCCAACCCCTCCAAATCCCCTAAAACAACGTCCTATGGATGCTGTCCTACGTCCAACGTCCTACGGCTGGCTCAGTCGGAGAAGCGTGCAACTTTGGATCTGGGCTTGGGGGTTCGAGCCCCGTGCTGGGTGCAGAGATGACTTAAGTAAGTCCTTACGGAACAAAAGAAGAAGCCCCAATGTCCTGTGAAGACGTGTGCACACTGAGCGGTCTGCTAGGGTTTTCGCCACGGTTGGCCACCTCCGAGGGGACAAGGTTTCGGGAGCCAGAGTGGGGTGGGGAGTGAGGGGATCCCTAAGGTAGGCTTACTTTGAACAGTTCAGTGTGTACAATCCTGATGTATGCTTTGTTGTCGTCCTCTTAAAATAAATGGAGGTTTTCTAAAAACAGAGTCGCTGGAAAACCCCCAGCCACACACAGTCACTGGCCAGTTTGTCACCAGGACCCCGGGAGAAAATGCGCACATGGAAGGAGGTGCTCCCCAGGTGCCTGCTCCCCCCGGCCCCCCGAAGGTCCCCAAACAGCGCAGAGGGCTCAGAGCCACGCTCTGCCGTGTGCACAGCCTCCGGGGCGTGGACATGAGAGGCTTTCCCTCTGTAACCTTGAACGTGCTGTGTGGTCACATTATTAAGTGAAATCTCACATTATTAAGTGAGATTTCACTTAATAAAAATAAAAATAAAATGCCGCTGTGGCTTTTTTTTTTAATCGTCTGGGTAAAAACCTAGGCATGCGAGGGCCACAAGGCGCACAGTGGTGGCGAAAGCGGAGAATTCGGGCTGGCGGCACGCCGGGTGCTCTGCTGGGAGCTTCAGGTTACTTTAAAGCAAGGCCCTTGTCAGGGCACTCCTGCCCGCTCCTCCCCCCGGGGACATTTAGCAACATCTGCAGACATCTGTGGTTGTCACACGGGGACAGATGGGGCCGGGCAGGCTCCAATGTGGGCAGTGCTGAGGAGGAGAGCCGGGAAGCCCAGGGGTTCCTCTTAGCAAGAATCAACCACAGCAGAGCAAACCATTAACCTTTAGAGGGTCCCTGACCCTCTACTCGCCTCACAAATAGGAGGTGAACGTGAACGTGAACTCTGGACCTGCCTCTGTTCCAAGTGAGTGACGTGGCTTTCTGTCGGGTTTGGTTACGCTATCCTCAACACCTGTGTCTGTGCCACTGGACCTTACTGATGTCACCCTCTCAGGCTCACTCGGGGCTGCACTGACCACTATTTCCCGCGGCACGAACAGCTCTGGGATGCACGCATGTGTGCTAACATCTCTAATGTCTGTCTTTGGTCCTAGAGACGTTTATGCTGCTGTGAAGTAGGGATCCGGGAAGTCTGGTTAAGAGCTCTCTCCATAAAATTTGAATTTTTGTAGAATTGGTCCCTGGTGAAGAAGCTCTGGTCAGAGGCAAGTCTTGCCACGTTTTTATGCTGGTGCATTTGGGTGAGTGGAAGGTGGACCACTTGTTTCAGCAGCTGTATCTTTGTCCCCAAACGTCCGGGGGACAGACACCGGGGCAGGCCCTGGCTGGAAGCTGTAGGACAATCCCACAGTAGGCAAAGTGTCCCGTAAACTGCTTTCCCAGGGAGAGGTGGTTTCATGGAGCAGGAGAAGACTAATGGAATGCAGCAGGTGCATAGAGCGGCCCCCGCGGCCCGGACTGGGGCTGTGTCCAGCTGGCCAGAGCCCTGTGGCCCTGGGCAGGCTGGAGCAGAGGATGGAGCTGAGTGGAGCAGGGCAGAAGGCAGGCGCAGCCAGGAGGGAAGAGAGAAGCCACAGGCACACGGGGTGTGCAGGGAAGCTGGAGTGAGCATACGCACGTGTCTCTGCGTGTGTGCGCGCACAAGCGTGCGTGCGGGGCGGGCGGGGAGGGTTGCAAAGAGATTCTGGTACCTTGGAGCCGTGCCTTGCCAAAACCTCCCATTCACCGCTAGTCAGCGCGATCTCCTCCTTGATGGGGCATTTAAATTCATCTGGAAGTAAGGAAACGAAGAGGTGAAGGGGGCCCCAGGCCGGTGCGAAGGGGACTCAAAGACCTGAGGCCAAATTCCACCTAAGCAAGAACTTGTCCCAGAGCTCTGTACGAGCCGGGCCAGGTGGGAGATGACAGCGAGCTGGCTGAGCCTCAGACACAGAACAGGGCGGGGACCCGCCACACTCGTCACGGAGGCTGCGTGCGGGTTCCGGCATCTCCCGGGGAGAACCAGACAGCCACGTTCCTATTGGAAGCACTGAGTGTAGAACCCTGCAGAGGCTAAAGCACCAACGTCCGGGCTTGCGATCTGTGACCTCTGAGCACATGTTCGGATTCTGGAGAACCAGATCTTGGTTAAACCCACTTTGGCTGAGGGGCGCCTGGGGGGCTCAGTCAGGTAAGTGGCTGCTTTCGGCTCAGGTCATGATCGCAGGGTCCTGGGATTGAGCCCCGCCTCGGGCTCCCTGCTCAGTGGCGAGCCTGCTTCTCCCTCTCCTGCTGCTGCTCGCTCTCTCTGACAAATTTTAAAAATCTTAAAAAAAACCCAAAAAACCCCAAAACCCAAAACCCAAAAACCACTTTGGCTGAGCAAAGGCTCGGCTGAGTTCTTATGACAGTTTTTTTGGAATTTTTGGGTAGTTCTTGACTTTTGAATTTCCGCCAGGTAAATAATTACAGATGCCTGCTGGCACGCATTATGAATTTATTGAGACAGTTTATGAGCGATGGCTGTTTCATTCTGGGCACAGCTGGGTCTGGGAGGCGGGGGGGTTCCTCCTGTGTCCCTCACTCCCATGGAGGCTGGACACAGCCAACTGGTCATTCCTTCAGATCTTTTTTTTTTTTTTTTAAACATGGAAAGCTTCGCCAGTTTGCAGGTCTCCCTTGCACTGAGGCCCCGCTAATCTTCTCTGTATCGGTCCAATTCTAGTGTGCACTGCCGAGGACAGCACACATTCAAATCCTTATCGGCCATTCTTGCCACACCTAGAGAAGGGGTGGGGGGAGCAGAGTCGCAGGCGGCTACCTTAAAAAGCCCCGCCTCTGCTCTATTCTCCTGCCCCTCCGGGATGACCCGGGGCACCCCCCCTCGCAGCCACACCCCCTCAGCCCCCCAGGTACAAGCTGGCACCTCTCAGTGGAGGGGCTGCCAGTCACGCCCGCTCGGCCTTCTCGCTCTCTCTCTCGAGGGGCCCTCCGCCACAGAGGACACCTCATGTGGCCCAGACACACTGCACCTGCCAGTGCCGTCCCCGGTCTCGCTGGTCCTCCAGGCTCCTGACCCTCCTCCCTCTTCCCAGGCCCACCAATGGCACCTTTAAAGAACTCATGCCTTTTGGTCCAAAGTGACCAAGGCCTCGCCTTCTCGGCCGTCCAACTGCCACCCAGCAGGCCTGAGCCACGGGCCGGTAAGCGCGAGCAGGCAGGGCAGATGGGAAACCTGACGCGCCTGCCAGAAGCAGGAGGGCCCCGAGGGCCACGTGCCGCGGGCTCTGCCCACCAAGCACCGGAGGCTGGAGGGAGGGTGTGCCAAGTGAGGTCCCGGAGGGAAGGTTAGGCGGTGTGGCTAAGTCAGAGAGACAATGGGAAAGCACAACACCAGATACAGCAAACCCGCTTTGGAGACGGCCTCCCATGTGCTGGCTTTACTTCCCAGGTGACAGCAGTGACAACAACCCGAGACGGCAGTCACTCCTCTGTCCCCCACCAGTTCGTGGCTTCCTGACCCCTGGCTCGGCTCTCCTGGACACCTTGCACTCTCCGGTCTCCATGCCCCATGCGGCGCTGCCTCAGGCTTGTGGGCTGCCTCTGAACTGTGGGGCTCCCCTGGGGCGATCTGGCCCTGGGGGACACTGGGCAATGTCTGGGGGCATCTGGGGCTCTCATGATCATGGGTGCTCCTGGCACTGAGTGGGTGGGGGTCAGGGCACACTGCTCAGCCCCACAGAGCCTGGGATGCCCGCATTGAGGATAAGCTGGCCTGGGGTCCCCAGCGCTCGCTGAGGAGAGCCTCAGGGTCCCTGGCTGGCTCTCAGCTCACACTGCTTCCCTGCCCAGACCCGGCCTTTTGGTGCTCTGTCCCGTCCCAAGGCTGAGAGGCCATCAGTGTGAGGACGCGAACACCCCTCCCCCGCACATGCATTCTGCTCCCTGGAACTTCGGGCGTGCGGACCTGCCCACGCAGCACAGCCACTCCCGGGCACGGCAATGTGAATATGCCCAAACCTGAACTGGAACCTTCTCTCCTAAAACTGTCCCTCCCAGCATCTTTCTGTCTCAAACTGACCCTCCAAAAACCCTCCAGGTACCCATGTCTTTCCTCCTTCCTTGGAGGTCAAAGTTCATTCAGAATCAAATCCACCTGGGTTAGTGCAGCCTGCTGCCACCATCCCTGTCACCTCTCCTTGCCCCTCCAGCTGTACTCCACACAGCAACCCCAGGAATGGCTTTAAACCGATACAAGATCAACGATAAAAACCCAAGTCCTCCCTGAGGCCTCTCGACACCCCACGCCACCTGGCTCGTCCTCTCTGCCCGCCCCTCCTCCATCTCTCCCCCTCACTCCCTCTGTTCCAGCCATAGGGGTCTCCTTGCAGCTCTTCTAATATGCCAGGCAGCTACTGCCCCAGGACCTTTGCACAGGCTATGCCCTCAACCTAGAATGATCTGTGGGGCTGCTTCTGCCACCTGTTTCAGTTCTCTTCTTCATAACATGTTATCCACAGGTGTCCCCTGACCTCCCATCCTAGAAAGAAGGCCCCTCACTCCCTAGCCCCTTGCCCTGCTGCATCTGCCACCACACTCAGTACTCTCGGTTGTTTTTGGACTACTGTCCATCTCTTCCACTTAGAGAGTTCCATAAGAGCAGGGATTTTCCTTTCTCTTTTTATAATTATACCCCTGGCATCTACAGCAGGGTTGGCCATTTTTCCTATAAAGGGCCAGATGGCCAATATTTTTAGCTTTGCAAGACAGATGTCACACTGCTGTCACACTACTCAACTCGGTCATCGTGGCATGAAATCAGCCACAGACACTCTGTAAATGAATGAGCATGGCCGTGTGCCAAGAAAACTTTATTTACAAAAGTTCGTGGTGGGCCGATTTGACCCGTGGCTGTGGTGTGCCAACCCCTGGTGTGAGACGGGCCTGGTGCATAGTAGGTGCTACACAGATACCACTGACTGAAGGAACGGTTGGCTCTGATAACCCCCACCAGGCTGTGAAGGATGTTCGGGAAAGGCGGGCTTTTTCCTCGTCCTGCCCCTCCCTCACCGGGCCTGGTCACAGGGCGGGGCCGCTGAGTAAGCAGTGCCCTGAACCACAGATGGCTGCCCGGGTGAGCGGTGGTGTTAGTCAGGCTTTGCTCACCTTCCCCAGGGCTGAGAGGCTCACTCCAGTCGTAGCCACTGGGCTTTAAGATGGCAGTGACCTTGTACAAGTGGCAGAAGCCAGTCTTGCACTCGTTGGCACGGATGAAGCAGAGCTCATCCTCTCCCTCCGACTGGGGGAAGGGGTAGAAGATGTCATGAACCTGTTCGGGAAGGAGAGAGGAGAGGCATCAGAAGAGGGGACTCTGACAACTGGCTGGACTCGCGTGGAGGACAAACCCAGCTCCCTGGGGCCCCGCGCCTGCCCCGGCCCTGCCCCGCCGGGGATCTGAGGGCCCAGGCAGGGCGCACACCCGGCAGCTCCCCACCCTTACGTTGATCCACACATCGGTGACCTCCTCATACACGACATGCGGCTGGACGCTCCTGGGCACTGCTCTCGCGAAGGCCAACCGTGCCTCCTCATTCTCAGTAACGGGGATGAACAGGGCTGGGGGCAGCAGGACAAGCTGGAGCCGCTGCTGGGGCCGATCCAGGAACATAGCCCAGGCACTAAGAGAGCCAAGATGAGAGAGAAGCTGAAGGCGTCAGGGCCCAGCAGGGGGAAGCTGGGTGACAGACACCTCCCTCCCCAAACTTATGTGGGACCAGAACCACTCTTCCTTTGCCAATATGGTCTACACTCGCCCTAGTAAGCCCATAGCACACACGCCCTCAGGGGTGTCCAAGAGGTGATGGAACTCTGTAACCCGACAATTCTGGAAACATCCCGTGTCATTACACCTTAGAGCAGGTTTTCAAAAAGGCTTGCCAATTTCTGCCACATACACAATTCTTTACTTCTTGTTTTGCTCTGAACAAACAACGTTCTTTCCTTCTTTGGGAGGGAAATAAATTGTTTATTCTGTTGAACAACATGAATCCTTAAGGACTTGGGACGGAAGCAAACAGCAACTTAAAAAAAAAAAAAATCTGTTGGTTGGGGTGGGGGACACCGGGCTGGCTCAGTTGGCAGAGAGGGCAACTTTTGATCTCAGGGTTATGAGTTTGGGCCCCAGGCCAGTAAAACCAAAACCAAACAAACAAACAAAAACCTGTTTGGGAGCACCTCTGTCATTATGTTCTGTCCTCAAAACCACTGCTTTGGAACGGAACTTTGAAAACCTGTTTTGTGTACCCTGTCCAACTGTAAATGGTCTGCAGTGGAGGTCCGTTAGTCCCGTAGGTGGGAAAGCTGGATCTCAGCATGAAGAGACAACAATAGAGACCAAACCAGAGAGTGATGCCATGGGGACGGGTGCGCCCACGAGAGCCCGAGGCCTGCCAAAGGCACGGAGCCTCCATCCCGGCTCTGGGACAAGCGTGTGGAGCCAGAGGAGCCCATTCTGTTTATCAAAAGGCCAGTGGGTGGACAGCTCTGCTGTCTGGGCCACATGCTTTTTCAGGTAATTGCCAGCCCCGCTGACCGAGCTTGAAAACCGCTACAGACGGTCCAGGCACGAAGGACTGTGGCCATGTGCCCAGAAAGCCTGATTTATGGTACTGAAACATGGAGTTCATATCGGTTTCATGTGTGATGAAATGCTCTCTGCTTTTAGATTTTTTTTACTCCGATTACTCGGAAACACGAAAGCTGTTCACGGCTCGTGGGCCAAACAAAAACAGGCGTCATGGCCGGCGGGCAGTGGTCTGGGGCCCCATCTAGCGAGGTGTGTCCTCACCGTGCCAGGAGGGCTACCACGTGAATGACAACGAGAGCCCTCCGTGTCCCGCCCGTGACACTCACTACTTGCCGTCCCGGGTCCACCCGGCCCTGGCGATGTACTCCACTTTGGGGAAGAGCGCGCTGAAGGGCTGCACCAGCTCCTTCTCCTGCGCCGCCACGATCTAAAGGGAAAGCAGAGTCGGGTCACACGCTCATCTGCCCACGTGTTGCCCGGGGGGGGGGGGGGCGCGCTTCTGGAGTGGACGCAGCAGCCCCTGGAAGCCCTGGTGCCTCCAAATGGGGCTGGATGCGGAAAGAGGATGGTTGCCGGCGTCACCAGTGTAGGCATTACCGGAAGAGAGTGGCCCTAATCCCAAAGAAGGGGTGGCCCCCCTTCCATAAGGGGGAAGTGTGGACTCTGGGGCCACACAGGCAGAGATGCCTTGATAAAGTGTGGGGGGAAGGCGGCCATCTACAAGGCAAGGACAGGGGCCAGGAAAAGACTCCCCTTCGTGGCCTCAGGAGGAGCCAGCCCTGCCCATGCCACCCTACCAGACTTTCAGCCTCCAGGCCTGGGAGATGATACACTTCCGTTATTTAAGCCCCCAGGATATAGTGGTTGGTTATGACAGCTAGTGGGCTGGAACCCGAGCGCTGGTCTGACTGTAACCGCAGAGCCAGGCGGTCCTGGGCAACACGACTTCCAGCTGCTGCAGCTTCTGGGAGACTCAGGGCGGGCACAGCCTAGAGCGCCCACGGCAGAATGGCAGGCAGGGCCTCAGCGTGGCCCCCAGCCCTGGTCCCCCCAGTGCCTGGTCCCCAGCTGGCGCCACCCACGCCCACCTCGGGGCCCTGCTCTTCTGAGGGGCCAGGCACCACCCGAATCAGCTGGGAGGGGCTCAGCGAAGCCACCCAGTGTCAGGTGTGTGTCCATCCTGCCAGAACATTTGGGGAAGAGTGGAGGAGGCGTTTGATTAGGGCCTCCCCATTCCAAAACCAAGACCTACCCTAGATCGTGAAAATCAGTGTAGCTTATGCTTTTTCTTTGAAACCTCACGCAAGGAGTCATTCTGACAAAAATACGGAGGAGCGTCCCCGGCTTGTGTGAGTGCTCCAACCCTGGCGTGAGGTGCTTCCCTCCCGAGGCCCGGCGTCCTTCCCGGTCAGAGCCTCTTTCGCCCTCCTGGCTGTGGGGTCCTGAGCAAGTGCTCCCTAGGTGATGCGGACACTTGTCCTGACCCCGGGTGACAGAGGGAGGAGTATAGAGCATTGACAGTTCCAGTGAAGTTCTATGTGAGGCTCTGCCCAAATGCTGGGGGGCGAGGGGGGGATGGCGAGGTCGGAGGTCAAGTTCCCCAGTCGGCCACCCAAAGGAACCCTCTGGTCTGGAAACCCTATGGGACCTTCTGCTCGAAAGAGCTCATCAGCATAGCCACCTCACATGAAGGCCGCTCACTTCACCGCTCATTTCTCAGGCCGAGGCTCAGAGTGATGGGGCGACAGACACAGTGCCTTTTTGGGTTCAGCTGGCCGAGGAGAGCACCTGCCCTCAGAAAGGGGGCAAGTGGCCTGCTGGTGGCGCCCAACTGCCCACCCATCTCCAACACCTCCCTGAGCCCCTCCTCTCCTCCATCCAGAAGCTTCTCCCGGACACTCTGGCCACTCTCACCTTGCCCCGACTATCAGTCTGAAACTCGGCGAGCTTCAAGGCAATCTTGGGATTCTTGCTGCCTGCAGAAATGAGAGGGAGGTGAGTCTGCCGGGTGTCGCCCACAAGGGCTCAGGGCAGCTATCTGGGGTGGAGGTGCGGGGCGAGGCCCCAGCAAGGCAACAAAGCCGCTGCGGAAGGGAGGGGCAGGAAGGGACCGGGCGTCCAAAGGTCTCTCGGTGGGTGCATCACCCCTCTCGTCCAGGCACAGAGTCCCTCAGGCAGACCTGACTCTGGACCTGGACCTTGTTCCTGACAGTGCTGTGACAACCGTCTTTACCACTTAAGAATGGGACCCTGTGCAGGTGTGGGACAGGCAGCTCGTGCAGGGACACAAACATAAGGAACACGCCTCCCTGCCTCGGAGAGCCTGACAGTTGGTGGCCAAGACAGGACACGTCCACAACAGAGCCACCAGTGACGCAGGAAGGGGGCCACCCTTCCCACAGGAGCTGTCGGGAGGCAGGTAGCACGCTGACTGGGATGACCACGTGGCGTTTCCCAGAGGTGGGCTGGGGTCAGGCTCCAGCTGTTTCTGGGATCCGTGCCAACTCTGGCCTGCAAAGCCCCGGCACCTGGGTGGGCAGCACCCGAGCATCAGCGTTCCCGTCGGTCCCATGGTGGGTCAGGCCAGGGGGGAAGCTGACGTCTCCCACTTACACCAGGGGCTGGGGACGTCACTGGAAGGCTCTAGTAGGCACGGCACATAGTTGGTGCTTACCACACGCTTCCAAGGAGGTCAAAAACGTGAATCTGGCCCACGTGTGTACTGTGTGCCAATCACTGAGTATTTTTAAATAATTCAAAGAATGCTTAAGAAGCTGGCTTTTTCAGGTGCCTAGGTGGCTCAGTAGGTTAAGCCTCTGCCTTCAGCTCCGGTCATGATCTCAGGGTCCTGGGATCGAGGCCCACATCGGGCTTTCTGCTCAGCAGGGAGCCTGCTTCCCTCTCTCTCTCTGCCTGCCTCTCTGCCTACTTGTGATCTCTCTCTGTCAATAAGTAAATAAAATTAAAAAAAAAAAAAAAGAAGCAGCAGCTGTTTCCTGGAGAAATCGGGATTTCTGGCCTCTTGAGAACCGCAGCAAAATTGAGTCTGTGTTCTCACAATGTGACAAGTATCCGAGATGCCCTTGGGTGGGGCCTGCAGCCCCTCACGCCCGCCCACGCCCCACCATCTCCTGAGCCCCGAGACAGACAGCGGGTACCATCCATCGTGGCCCTGGTCCCGCCATTGCTCTCGAGTCCCGCCTACTTGTCTGGGTCCCGCGGGGTGTGCCGGTCGGGGCAGGCCTCCTCTGCCCCGCGCCCTCACCTGTCCTGGGGTATCGGTAGGAGTCCGTCTTCCTTTCTTCTAGAGCTGGCGAAGGCACGTGGATGATCTCCACCTCAGACTCATCAACCTCTTCATACAGGATCCGGAGCGTCTTGCAGCCTTCTGAACCTGGGAAGGGGCAGTGAGGCTGCTGGGGGTCCTCTCACCCCAGCTGCCTCCTTGCCCTTCTCCCTGGCCCCCCGCAGGGCCCAGACCAAGAACACAAGCCTTAGGGCTAGAACCCTGGCTCCACCAGTCACTAGGCCAGAACACTGTCACATCTCATCCTGGAGCCCGTTTCCTGACAAGGGGACGAGAAGGGAACCAGGGCAGCACACGTCACGGGAGGTGGCCCTATAGGCTGAACTACGTCTGCACTGAATTCCTGTGTTGGGAGCCCCCAGAACCTCAGAATGGGGCTGGATCCAGGGAACAGGGCTTTAGAGAGGTGACCAAGTGAAGATGAGGTCATTAGAGTGGCCCCGATCCAATGGGACTGGTGACCTTATAACAAGATGAGGACACAGACACGCAGAGGGACAAGCACGTGAGGACAGGGGGAGAAGACAGCCATGTACCTGCCAAGGACAGCGGCCTCCGGAGGAGCCGGCCCTGTCACCGCCCTGACCTCGGACCCCCACCTCCAGGACCCAGTCGATAAACGCCTGCTGTTGAGCCACTCCATCCGTGGGGCTTTGTTCCGACGGCCCACACAGAAGAACACGTGAGGCATGGCTCAAGAAGGCTTAGATAAAAACCATTATGAGAAGCGCATGAATCACCAGGGTGGTGACGGCTCAGACTGGAATGTGGGGCTGGCGGTGCTGACGTCATGGGGAGGAAGCCTGCGGCCATTCCTTCCAAGGCTGCTGCAAAGGGTCCCCATCTGCAGTTTCCTGTACCTTCAGCTCCGATTCCCCACGGAGAGACCAGGGGAGCCTGCAGAAGCGGCCTGGCCCCGCCCCACAGAGCCCTAGAGGCCTGCAGGGTTGGCCTGAGGTTTAGGACTGGCCACTCAAAACCAGGACTTCTGTGTCCGTCCACTCCACAGGGAGGATTCCTGGGCCTCAAACTTGGGCACTCTTGGGTTGCCGTGGTCTAAGAAAAGCCCTGTTCCTCCATGCAAGATAGCACAGGGGGCGACCATGCCGTGGGGTCTGGGAGAGGGCCACACCGAGAGGCTGATGGTTGCAGCACTCGGGGGCCTTCCTCAAAGGGGTTTTTGAGCCACGCCAGCAAAGCAAAGAAAGAACCTGCGAGACCATCTAGACCAGTGGATCTCAACCAGGGCCTTCCTGTGTGATTTTCAGAACTTGAGTTACATGTCAAGTAGAAGCCAGGGACGCTGCCCAAAATGCCACAGTGCCCCTGATGGCCCCGATGACCAGATCGCCGAGGGAAAGACATCCTGCTCTTAGCCAATGACCTCATTTTATTGACTGGGATAAAGTGGTCCCAGGCTTCTGGCCCACAGGGAGTCATGGGTTGAAGGACCTAACTCGGGGCCCTCGCTCCAGAGGCACGGGCCACAGGGGCACATGAAGACCATGGGCCAGGCTGAAGGAGAGGGCACAGTGTCAGGCCTGTTGGCTGCGATCCTGCCCGGCTCCCAGCAATCTTTGCACACGTCGGGTGCATGATGCCAGCGACCCCTCCTTCTCTGGGGAGCCGGCTTCAACTTGTGTGGTGGTGGCTGCTTTCCAGCACGGGATTTAGTGTCTGGCTTCTACTGACGCTTAGGACCGTGAAGTCTTCCTTTTCAGTCCGTGTAAGGACAAGGTGAGCTGAACTCAAGGCAGCAGAGCGCGGCGGGCGGGGCTCTGTCACGGCTGAGGCTCCCAGGCCACGGAGAAGCCATCAGCAGCACCCAAGGGTCTAACACCACTGGCACACAAGCCAGAAACAGGTCCCCCACCCTCAGAAGGTGGACCTCGCTTGACTAAACACCAGAAGGGACGAGACAGCTCCGCAGTACGTGGGCAGTGAGAGACAAAAGGACCTGTGATCTGGCCTCCTCCAGAAGCCGCTGGCAAAACCCACTGAGACTGAAACACGTGCAAATTCGGCTCAGCTCTTACTGCTGGAACTTTCTCACTGGCAGGATTTGGGATCCTCAGCGCTGCTGACATTTAGGGATGGATCATTCTCAGTGGGTAGGACTGACCTGGCCACTGTAGGACGCTGAGCAGCAATCCCAGCCCCCTTCCACTCCATGGGAGGACAATGACAAATGTCCCCAGACGCCACCCAGCATCTCCTGGGAGCAGAACTGTCCCTGGTTAAGAACAACTGAGAACCTCCCAAAAGGTTCCAGAAAACATATATATACCAAGACGTTCACCGTGGAATTGTTTACGACACAAAGCCAAAGGAAAACCAAAATCTGGAAACACCCGAAGTGTCCGTCCGTGTGGAACTAATTTACCCCAACCGTGGCCCATCCATGCCCCAAGGACAGTCACTGTCGTCTGAGTTCCCTGTGTGTGGACTGCAAAGCCCTGAAGTTCCTGCCCCCCAAATGTCAAATCCTACCCCAAGGTGATGAGCCACTTGGGCCGGAGGGGCCCTCGCAGGGCAGCACAAGCGGCCTGGGACGCTGACACGGCGAGGAAGGCAGCTGAGGTTTGTTTTCCGCAAAAAAGCAAAGAGCAGAATAGCAGGCAGATGGGGAAGTAGGTGCCTACCCTCCCAGGAGGCCGCGGGGCACCACCAGTAGCCAGTGAAGCGGTCAAATTCCTCCTGGATGACGAAGGTGGCCACGCCTGCAGACCTGGGGTCATCGAGGACGCTGGGCAAGCCTGGATGGGAGAGAGCCGGATGGGGTGAGGGACGCAGTGCAGAGCAGGCCTTCGCCCCCAAGCACTGCGGACATTTGGGGCCAGAACATCCTATCACCTCAAGCTTGCTGAGTACTCTCATGGCCTCCAGGCTTGGGCCTGCTGTAAGCCTGACGGGTAAGGACGTCAGGTGTGCTGAGGGGCTGACCTGCATCTCTGGCCCCTGCCCACTGGACGCCAGGAGCGTCCTCAACCAGCCGTGACAGCTAACAAGGCCCCTGGACGTGGCCAGCGTCCAAGCTGCCTGGGCTGGGCAGCTTCGGTTTAGAGACAGGGTACTGGGGCTGCGGGGCAGGATGGGGGCCACACAACCAGAGACCATGGCCGGTGAGGCCTCCACATATGTATGCCGGAGGATGAGGTCACTTCTGGGGAGCAGGGTGTGCAGGGAAAACCCAGGGAACCCGTGAGGTCTGAGCATGACTGGGTGGAGTCAAACAGGAGGGGGGGTGGCCATGAGCAGAGAGGCAGAACAAGCGCCTGGTGGGGGCGACAGGCCACTGTGGCCGACTCCCAGAGAGGAAGCCACAAGCCAAGCAGCTGGGCTCCCTGTGAGGTGGGTGCGGGCCGTGGCAGGACCACACGGGAGGGTGAACCGGGCCAGCAGGGTCCAAGAAGCTGCTTAGGGCTCAGGGGGAATGAAGCAGGAATGGGGCCACTCCGGGAGCTGTGCGGGTAGCCACAGTGGCCATCCACACAAGTGTGCCAGCTCCCTGCCCCAGCCAGGACCGCCACCCCGCCTGGCCTCACCTCTGTGGCAGAAGGTCAGCCGCCGCTCCTCGCCTGTCTCAATGTTGGCCACCCACAGGTCATTGCTGTTGATGAAGGAGAAGAAGGCGGGGTCGGCAGGGCAGATCTTGGGGTCCATCCGGGGCCCGGTGCATTGGGTCTTGATTTCCAGGGGCTTCATGGGGGACACCTAGGGACACAGAGGCCTGGCTCAGGGGGTTGCCCAGCCCGCGAACCCACTTGCAGCCAGTGACCGGGGCTCACCATGAAGCCGTTCTTGCCCCCATCCCGACAGTGGAAGAGGCTGTTGCTGGCCTGGAAGAGGAAGAGGCCGCTCTCGCTGTGGAAGTCGTAGGAAGTGATGCCGAAGACCCCGAGGCGCTTCCGCTCCCGAAGGAGCTCCTCCTCCCGAGAGTAGACCCCGTGGTGGGGAGTGGCCTGAGGACACACAGGGACAGTGCCGCGTCACCAGCGTGAGGGACACCAGAACCCTGGGCGTAGATCCCCCAGTCTGGGCATTCCTGGGAGGCATCCACCAAACTGCCTGGGGTCCACGCCAGAGAGAACTTTCTGCTGAGCAGAGCCATTCAGGCAGCTACAGGGAGGGGAGAGCAGGCCCAAGCCTGGAGGCCATGAGAGTACTCAGCAAGCTTGAGGTGATAGGGCAAGCTGACTTCTGGGCTCACCAGAGACTTCCTCCTCTCTTGGAGCATCTCTAGGCTTCCTCCACCCATGTTTGTCCCCAGAGCCTCTTCACGACAGACCGAGCTCTCCCCTCCCCACTGGCATGGAGGGCCACCCAAGGGGTACTATCTCCTGGTCCCCAGCGCCAATCCCACAAACCCCCTCCGTCCTGCCTGGATCACCTTCCCCTCCAGCCAGAACTCTCGGTGAACCCACCCACTGGCACCCGTTCCTGCTCTCTGCATCGGGGGAGCCGGACTAACTCAGGACCACCTAAGCACCCACACACCTAAGCCTGGGGGCGTCTCGGCAGGCAGACTACCGTGGATACCGCACAGCCTCCCTAAGGAGAATTCTGAATACAACCGGGAGCTGCAAGGGATACTGAGGGCCAGAAATGCAGCTCTGGAAGGCAGAACCCAAAGCACAATGAACCCCATGCTTGGTGGCTTGGGGGCCTACCCGAGAGGGCGCAAGTGAGAGCCGTGCCCACCTGCCTTCCCACCCCCGCTCATAATTTCTGACCAGAATGAAGTCAACCCTATGGACGCAAAACAGCCTCCTCCCTCCAACTTGGGATGATGTCAATCATTAGCCCAGGCCCCATTAAAGAGCCCCCGCCTTCCGTGAGGCTGTGAAAAGGAAGAGATGCTTCTGATAAGACCTCTTCACGAGTGGCCACTCTGGGGTGTAGGGAGAGGTGGGAGGAGTCTGCACTGGCCTCCGGCAGGGGCCAGTAGTGGGGGGTGGGGCTGAGGGCCCCCCCGGCCATGCCCATGGCCTCCCTCACCCGCCGGAAGGGCCCAGGACGGCTCACCTGGAAATGGTCCAGCATCTGCTTCCAGGACAGGAGCAGCAGGGCCTCTTTCCGGACCTTCCTGGGAATCTCTGAGTAGAGGAGGGAGTTCTCGCGGCTGCCATAAGGCATCCCTGGGGGGAGGAGAGAGAAAAACCAGAATGGGGGACCCTGCCCAGGACAGGGAGAGGGCTCCCCATGAGCCTGGCACGTTCCGCTTCAACCTCCTCCTCCCTGCGCTTCCCGGCAGCACTCCCTGCCTGCGGACGCTCTGACCCCGGGTGCAAGTATGTGAACAACAGCAACGGGGTCTTCTACCCCAGACTTTTGCACAAGGCCCCTGTCTGATAAAGGAGCAGCATAAGAGACAACGAAAGCAAGGCCAGTGAAACGCGCCTCTCGACAGGCAAGGCCCTGGTCTTGGGTGTCCTTCTCTATTAAAGGCTTTTGCGAGGGCCAAGGACTACCACGGTCTGGAGTCAGAGCAAATGTGTGCAAGGGGGCTGGGCAACATGCACTGGACCGGCGCTGCAGACGCAGGGCTGGGGCGCTCTCTGGGGGTCCCGAGCAGCCCCTCCAGCCCCCATCCGCTCCCTGTCAAGAGCACCTCAGTGGTGACAACCACAGATGTCCCCAGAAACCACCCACGGACCTGACCCAACCACGTGTAGGAGGTCAGGAGCTGCCTAGCAAGGGTTCTGTATGAACACAGCAAGCAGGAAACAGAGCACCCGTCACATGGTACCCAAGATGTGCCACTTGGGGAGATCCAGGCCTACTTCGGCAGGAAGTCCCCATGTCTCACGGTCCTCCCTCTGTCGGGTGTGTCATATTGACACGGGTGCTGTCATATTCTTAGTGGCAAATAAAATAGCGCCTATTTCCCAGCTGGTGGTGTCTTCAACTCCACGGATGACGGCAGGGCTGCCGTTCACGTTCACAGGCGAACGAGAGACTGCGGGAAGCACAGCCCCCACAGCCCTCAGTTTCTCTGGCAGGAAGACTCCACGTGAGGCCGGCCTCTCTCCAGGACCGCCACCTCGCCCAAGCTCCCGCACTTCCGAGTGGGGGATGGGGAGGCCCCAAGCTCGGCGCCCCTAGGGCTAGGACCTGACAGATGACATCTGCTCCCCTGACAGAGAGCGCAACGGGCAGCCCCTCCA
Organism: Spilogale gracilis; assembly: GCA_004023965.1. Classification (NCBI taxonomy): domain Eukaryota; kingdom Metazoa; phylum Chordata; class Mammalia; order Carnivora; family Mephitidae; genus Spilogale; species Spilogale gracilis. The sequence goes on from PITA01012308.1 coordinate 42,271, forward strand.
TGTGGCAGTGCACATGGCGTCTCCACTTCTGATACAATTAGCACATGAAGTATAGTCAGTGAAAGAACATATCGAAGGAAAAGCGGGAGGTTAATACGATTTCCTTCAGAAACCAATTTAGGGAAAATGCAGAGGTTACGCAGTTGTGCGGTCGCAATCACCTGTCTAGAGACCCTGGACGATGGGGGTCCCCTTCCCTCATCCCCAGCTAGAGGCACAGGCATTCGACGCTACCTGTCCAGGCCGACCATGAGGCATCCTTCCCTCTCCAGTTCATATGACTAGCGGAGACGAGAATCACGCGGTGCATGACCCCATTTGTGTGCACTGCCCAGAAGACACAACTCCAGGGAGGCAGGATGTGGACTCAGGGTTTCAGGAGCCAGGGGCAGGGGGAGGGGAGGGATGCCTCATGGGTCCCGAGTTTCTTTCTGGGGTGATGGAATGTTCTGGAATCAGCCAGTGGTGACAGACGAGAAACCACCGAGTTGCCCACTTTTAGAGGAGCGAGCTTCAGGCTCTGTGGATTAGACCTCAGGAAAGAGAATGGTCCTGAAGAAGCGTGCGAGGCTGGGAGGCCCTCTGCAGTGGGAGCTCCGGACAGCCCCTGTCCTCGGGGCTCTCGGGGACAGCCTGCTTTCCAAACAGGAAGTCAACAGCGTGGCCTTGCCAAGGACATTGGAGCCACCTCCTCTGCCCAGTGGCTTAATAAGTGATGGCACCAAACGGCACAAGCCAGCACTTTACCTGTGTTGTAACAGTGACACTGGGTATATAAGCGTAGGGTCTGACCTCTGCTGGCCCTGCCCCTCCCCCTGCCGTCCCTGCCTGACAACGCCCCAGCCCCGAACATCCACGGGGGTGGCAGGTGGCCCAGGTCAACACAAGCACCATTTCCGTCACCGTGCACCGCGCCCTCGGGAACCAGCCCAAGGGACATGTGACTCGTGCTGGGCCCAGGCTTTTCTCTAGATCACGAGGACACAAGAGGCCTCTCTTTCTTCTCAGGGACTCCCGGAGTCCTCCCAGAGTCCTCCGTCCTGCACAAGACACCCATCTGCAGGGGGACTAGCCGACCCACGTGGAGCAGGGGACCACCACCATCCTGTCTTCCTGGCACCAGAAGTCGTTCTCTGTTGATCTCCTTTGCATTGATTGGACTTCACTGTGCACATCTGAAGAAGCCTTCCCTGAGCCTCCACGTGCACAAAACGGCAAGACTGGTGCCCACTGAGAAGGCCGGGGCTCCCAGGGGATGCAGAGGGGGCAGGCTGCACGCTGGGCCTGGCCCGCGGAGGCCCTTTCTGTTCCGACCATAAACACCTGCTGGCTGCCAGCATTCGCCTGGGGGCTGCGCCACCATAAAAACGATCATAACTACACGGGGACTTTGGGAGGTGGAGGTTAAGGGTACCCTGAAGGTACTGAGGGATACGGACGGATCACTCAAGGGTGAGCACTGTCACCCCAAAAGAGTCCGGATGGCTCTGAGATGTCCCAGGAAAGTTCTGGGGGCTCAGCCAAGTCCACAGCCCTTGTCCAGAGCTGCCCCTTCCAGGCTGTGGCGGGCCTCGTGCAGTCCACAGGGACCCCCTCAGCCCAGCCCCAGGCACCGCAGTGCAGACAGGCAGATAGCTGAGCTACGATGAACGCATCTGCTCCCTCCCCCTGAAGTTCGGAGAGAGCTCATTCACTTCTGCTGGTGGCTGGAGCCCAAGACGGCTAACCCTGGGAGCGCGGTGGCGGGAGGCAGGGGGGCGGGGAGGGGGCGTGTGTGGAGAGGAGCAATGCAAGCAGACGCCCAGGCCCCATGCGGTTCCACGGTTCTCAGAGCCAGGCCCGGGGTGGGGGGCTCCCTGGCACACCCCTGTGTCCTTCCTATGAGGTGCTCCTGGTGGCTCAGACTAGCTCAGAGGATTTCTGTCCCTTTCAGCAGCTCTGTGCTTGGCTAAACAACGGCCCCCAAGTGCTCAGGTCCTGATGCCTGGAGCCTGTGACTGTGTTACCCTCTGCAGCCAGAGGGACTTTGCAGATGGGACGAAGCTGAGGATCTGGAGCTGGGGAGAGTGGCCTGGACCACCAGGTGGGCCCGAAATGGAATCACGAGTCCCTGTGAGGGAGGCGGAGGTTTTCAGAACCCGGCGGCCAAGACAGCAGCGCTGCAGCCGCGAGCCCAGGAGTGCTGGGAGCCTCCAGAACTCAGAAGAGGCAAGGCAGTAATTCTACCCTAGAGGCTCTGGAAGGAGCACCGTGTGGCCTTGCTGACACCTTGATTTTGGCCCCGAGAAACTGATTCTGGGCTCCTGGGCTGCGGAACAGAAGCAGCAGCCACCGCAGCCCATAAGACCTGGCCATATGTGACCCCAGGAGCCACGTCCCCTCAGGTCATGACACGTGGAGCATGCCCTGTCCTCATCGCTCCCAGGTCGGGGCTGGCGGACCCTTTCCCCTAACACATGTTTCTTTGGCTTCCGGGGCCATACAATGCCCAGATGGCCATTGCTCGCTGGGCCCCGTTCTAGACCCCCCCCCCCAACTCCGTGCCCGCCAGACCACTGTGAGGCCTCACGGGCCTCTCTGCAAAGAGGGACTGCGTTGGCTCTGGGAAGGGGAGAGTCATGCAGCACCCACGGCGGTCCCTGCCAGCGCCCTTGGCCGGCGTCAGCCCCAGGCGGAGGAAAACTGCACTCATGGGCACACGCCACCCCTCCCCCCCGGTGCTGACGGAAGGCCCAGCCGGGTCATCAGTCGTGCTCAGCACGGTGGCTGTGGGCCCCAGCCGACCTCCAGGCAAAGTAAGACAACGTTCACTTGCTCAGTAGATACCGTCCAGCTGCCAGGAGCCAGGGCTGCGTGAGGCCTCACCGGTGCCTTGTAGCCCTCCCCCGGCCGGCAGGGAACACAAACCTGCCTACAGTCGCAGGCTGCTGACAAGGCACATGCCCGAGAAGGAAGGCACCCGCAGGCCGTGTGCTCATTCACGCATTCAGGGGCCAGCCACCCTCTGCTGCTAGCTCGCGGCACGCACGCTACACAATCATGGCACCTCTCCCGGAGCCTCAGGGCCCTTCTTAGCACGCCGGCCCTTGGCGAGCACACGCTGCACTGACCAGTGACTCCCACCGCTAGGAGTCATTCACCGGCCTAGCCCAGGAGGCTGGGAAATGATTCGGGGGGCAGGCCCGGCCGCCTGGGACCGGAGACCACCTCAGGGGCTCAGAGCCACACCCAAGGCCCAACCACAGCACTGCCGCAACAACGGGCCACCCTCTGCTCCGCTCACCTGCACACTTAACCCCACGGGGCACCTTGCGCCAGACCTTCACCGTGAATAGATGTCACCGTGGGTGGCATGGCCTCATGGGACATTTTGTCCAGGGCCTTTTGACCCTTCTCATGGGACCAGCTGGCTCTGGGGACAAGAGAACTTGGTAACAGTGTCCCAGAAGGCCTGCCACGGTCAAGGGGGCCCACGGGCCTGAGGGCAGCTGGAGGGCTTACCTAGGTAGTAGAGGCGGTGGGAGTGTGGGCTCGACTCGTCCGTCTTCTGCACGAACTGGAAGTCGTGTGGAGCCTTGTTGACGATGAGGCCTGAGTTCTTGCGGCTGCCGTGGATGATGCTCCGGAGCCCGGCCCACGAGTGCTTCTGCACCTGGAAGCGGGGTGCCGGGCCCTCCATCTCAACTGCGCCACCCCGGTCAGACACTGGCGCCCCGGTGGCCATCCTCTCTGTCCCCTCGGGATTCAGCGAGAAGCTAGGAGCAGGAGGGGACAGGATGGGAAGAGGATGATACCCAAGTTTCACTTACGAGCTGGCCCCTCATCAGACACTCCTGATCCCCCCAGACAAGCCCCAGCCCATGCCACTTTTCCAGCCCCCTCAATATGTCCCAGATTATTCTATCTCATTGCAGCAACCACAGATACTTCTGAGATCCAAGCCATTGCCACCTCTGATTGTAACAGTCTTGCAAACAGACTCCACACATCCATTGCAAATCTGATCCCATCACTTAAAGCTCCTCCTTGGTTTTCCAGGGCCCCTGGGGTAAAAACCAGTCCTTGTCATGGGTTTCAAGGCTCTCTGCCCTCTGACCTCTGCCAACCTCTCGAACCCCAACCCTCCTTTAGTAGTCCGCCTGCCAAAACAGCCTTCTCTCCACTCCACAAAGAGGCCAGGCTCCATCCTACCCCAGGGCCTTTGCACATGCTACTTCCACCCAAAACACTTTTCTCCTTTCTTTGCTTGACTAACTTCTAATCAGATCTCCATGTAAATTATCAGTTGGGTTCTCAGAAACCTTCGATGACCATCAGTGCTAAAGTCGGTCTCTCCGATGGTCTTTTACATGCTGCCCCTCCCCAACTCCATTACCCCTGCCCTCAGAGCATTCGTCACAGTGGTTGGTTCTTGATCTCCTATCCCATTCATGGAAGTGTCCCCAAAAACCTCGTGAGGTCCTGGCTCCCAGCAGGCATTCCACAGAGGGCCATGGAATGACTATCCTGCATTAAGCCCACTGGGAAACACTCGCTCACATGCAAAGAATAGAGCATAAAAAATTAATCGCTAAAGCCTGTCATCCTGTGCCATCCCACTGGGGGGTCAGGCATGGCAGACTCTCATGCCTCACCGGAGGGGCTCAGAGAAACAGACAGCTATGAGTAGGCAATGTGAGAACCCCAGAGGAAGGGATGGATGTCCTTCTCTTCTCTCCTCCAGTTCCCTGAGCAGCTGTGGCCAGAGCGCCCTCCCTCCCTTCTCCACCCTTGCTGTTGAGCACATTTCTTGACCGGACTGGACTTGCCTGGCAAATATTTGTCTTAGGGAATCTAAACACAGCCACAGTGACCCGGTTCTGGAAGAGCTGGGGTCTCTGGTGAGGCCAGCCAAAGTGAGCAGGGTGGCCTCCCTTTCCTCCGCGGGCACAGAATGGACTAAAGCCTTGCTGGATGCTGGCACTCCTCGTGCTCTGGGATTAGCGGCTTTGTTTTGTGGGCAGAGTCTGGGGTTCACTGGTCTGAAGTGGGCGTTGCTACTGCCAAACCCACGGGCAGGAACAACACAGGCCAAGGGCTTTAGAGAAGCACCAGGCCGACCTGTGCCTTCCCTTCACACAGGTGCCCTCCAATTCCCAGAAGGCCTTGCGCCCTGCCAGTAAGACAGTCCGCCAGCCGGCTGATTTTCAGAGTCCCCCTCCCAACTCGACCCTATATCAGGCAAGAGGCAGAAATGCCTCCCTTGCTCACTCCTCCGACGGGGGAGAGAGAGGGGGAGGGCAGACTGGGAGGAGCACAGCAGGCCGAGGCTTCTTCTCTGGAGCCACAAAAAGCACACTCAGTCCGTTACTTCCTACTGCGGCTTTGAAGACACAGATCACAGGCTACCAGCGCTTTCAGGGCCCTCAGGTCAAATCAGCCGAGCCAGAGAAGATAGCAGACTCCCCGGGAGTCCTGGCTGCCTGCAGAGCTGTGGTTTACCTCTAGGGCGGTGCGGGGCACGGGCAGTGCTAGGTAGGGGCCAGGCCGGCTGAACGCTCCAGGACCCACACGGCCCACACGGCCCCGAGCACTACTGGCAGCACGCCCAGAGAACCAGGCCAGGGGACTCCCCTCACCGCCCCACCCCCCGCCCCTACCCCCCTGGAACTACTGCCACAATTCAAGACTCGCTCATAGCAGAAAAACAGATCACGACCTCCAGGGCTCCCAGAGGGGACTCCATAAGCTAAGAGCCTGGCAGGCGCACTCACAAATTCAAGTGGCTAATTTCCACAGCAAAGAACAATAAAAAAGATCTTGCCTTCGGTCACTGCAGAGAGCCCAAGGAGCAAAAATATAATCCAGGAGATGAGAAATGAAATGAAACATCGGGAGAAACTTCTAGGAATCTTCTAGATGCAGCCAGGCGCCCTGAGCTCCCAGACAGGCCAGGGCTTGGTGCTACACCCAGGTCTTCCACTCACCTCCCTCCTCCCCAGAAGTGCAGAGAGACTGCAGAGGAGGCGGGGGAATGAGGAAGAGGTTAAGTAAATGCCGCCCTTCCCAGCCTATGCCAGGCTGTGCTGGGCTTCTCCACTCAAGAGTTTACACAGCTGGGGAAATTAAAGTGGGTTCCAAGCCACTCAGGCCAGGGCCACCTCGTTTCCTTCTGCCAGTCAGCAGGGCAGCTCACGAACCACGAGGCCACCGGCATGCAGCCGGGAGCTCTGGTGCAGTCACGGTCAAGGCGCCGGGGGAGTTTCGCGATCGGCAAGCCGGAGCTCCAAGAGTCGGGACTGCGCCCTCAGAGCAGCCCCCAGAGACCCAAGTGAAGCCTGTGACCAGGGAAGCAGACAGCGAGAAGGAACTGCAGATTCTCAGCGCTGGGAGCATTCAGCAGACTGACCGCAGAGTGATGAGGCAGGAAGGAAGGCAGGCACTAGGCAGGTGAGGGGTGGGGGCCTATTGAGCTCAAGGGAGGAAATGCCTGAGTAGCCCTGGGGACGTGCACTGAGTCCGTGCAGGTGGGGGTTCCGCAGAAACAGCAGGCCGTGCTCTTCCCCACCAGCACTGTCCTGGCACTACGTCGGCCTTCCGTGGTCACAACCAGCCTTACACAGACTCAGCGTGCAGCCCAGCCTGTGCCCGCCGGGAACTTGATGCACATGAGAAGGGGGACCTGGGTCTCCATTGCTAAGTGACCTCCTAATGTGTCTACCCACTGGACAGTGGGAGCCTGCATCTGGGGAACGGATCACTGTGCTCAGCAGCACACCTGTCTTCCAGAAACTCTCGAATTCCCTTCCTGCCTGAAGGCTTGTACCAGCTAAAAGCAAATAAACCCAGGAAAGTAGAAACTGACAGGGAGACGGGCCCACTCGGCAGAGAACTTGCTGTGGTCTTCATCTCATCAAGGCCCCAGACACAGGATTCACCGAATGCCCGGGGCCCCATGTGTACAATTAGGATTACTTCTCACTGCAACCTTGACAAGTGAGCTCAAGGGTCATGCCGCATTCGGGAGGCTGGAAAGTAGGCTCAGGTCAAAGGGCCGGCCCCACATCACCCCCACAAGGAAGCAGAGGGGAGCCCACATCTGCTGGACCCAAAGCCCATATCCTAAGCACCAGGCCAGTGGTTCGCAGCTGGGGCTGACCCTGTCGGGGGGGGCGGGGCGCACTGGGCAATGTCTGGAGTACACCCAACACCGAGGGGGTGGGGGCCGGGGTGCTGCTGCTCAGCCCCCTACAGAGCCCAGGAGGGCCCCCACAGAGAATGACCGGGCTGAGAAGCCCTGCACTAGCCCACATGTCCTCCTCATGCAGAAGAGCCAGAGCTGTGGGGAAACACAGAAAGGCAGGGGGTGGCAGGGGGTGGCGGGTTATCTTCCCAGACCTATGACATCGTCAGAAATTTGGGAACCTCTGCAATGTCCCCACAGATCAGGGTTCCCGAGGCCACACCCCTTACCTTCTCCAACCTTCTGTGTTCTCGTGGTCCAGGCGGAGCTTCTTAACCTTCCGCATTAACCACTCGGCTGACCTCAGGAGGGTGGGGTGCCTGCGAGCAGAGAGACCCCAGCAGTGTGGGAGTGCGCATTCTCGGCCCTCCTGCCCTTCCCGTTTCTCCAGGGACAGCCAATGCTAACGGCATTCTGATGAGGGACTGCCCGGAAATCCGAGAGGGTGCCTGGCATTTGCCAGAAACCAGCACCTTTCCTGTCGTGCAGTTATGGTCCTTCCAAGGCAGGAAGTCCTCGCAAAGAGGGCAATTTCGAATGATGCCAAGGACGGCATCCTTGGTGCTCACCAGAAACCAAATAATCCCTAGTCCCTCACTGCGGCCACTCTCTGGATGGCCTTCCGGACCTCAACTGCCCCCCTTTGCCCTTGACCGTGATCTCCAGCCACGCTGGCCCTACTCTCTTCTACACAGACCCTTTCTCACCTCAGAGCCTTCGCTCTTGCCAGTCCTGTTGCCTGCAATGCCCTCCCCTGCTTCCTGCATGACCTGCCCCCTCTTCTCCACGTCTTGGTCTCACCCCTTCAGAGGTCTTCCCTGGAACCCAGTCTAAAGTTGCTGCATTGTCACCTGCCCCGACCCACAACACCTGGTCCTTCCATAGAGCACTGAGTCTGGGATACTGGTTCTCGAGAGGGGTGACTCTGCCCCTCCCCCGGCAATATCCAGGGGCGTCTGTCATTATCAACAGCTGCGGGGGCTCCCGGCACTGAGGGTCCCAGGAAGAGGAACTCTGCACTCTTTATTTGGGGGAAGAATCGAGTTAAGATCCTCAGGCCATCACTAGGCACTAGAATAAATCTCTGCAGGGTCAGATGGTATAACCCAGCACTTGTGAGTCACCTCCTCTCTCCCTTCCACTTAGTTCACATATCTCAAGGGTGCAACATCTTAGGACCTCAGTAGGTCAAATGATTATGGAATACAGAGTGTCTGGGGGCTAAACTGACTGCCCTAACCCAGTGGGTCACAACAGGGCCAATTCTGCTCCCAGGAGCCATTTCTGGTCGTCACGACCGGGGGCACGGTACTGGCTTACAGATCAGGGAGGCTAAGCATTATAGCACACACAGGACACCTCCATTCCCCACTGCCAAGACTGATGTAGGTGCTGAGGCTGAGAACCCCGCCTCTGGGTGAGTGCGCAATCTCCCTGGGATGTCAGGTCCAGGCGGGGGTGGGCTGCTACACCTGTCCTAGTTCTTCTGTATCGCCGAGCCCAGTACCATGGCACAGGCGAAGCATTTGTGGCTAAATTAACGAGTCCCTGTCCTCCCCCGAATGCTGTCTGAAGTCAAAGGGAGCTCTGGTTTGGTCAGCAACCAAACCCCTTCTTGAGGAGGAGCCAGCCCCGCCATGGGCAGGTGCCCAGATGCTCCCAAAAGAAAGTAGTGCGTGGTCCCAGGACAGACTGTAGGGAAGACATGAAGCCAAACATAACCATAAGCAGCACTTGTCTCACTCTCCGTCCTATGGTGAAAAAAGGGGCTGCTTTTGCCAGAGATATGGGTTCAAAGCCTGGCTGTACGACTTCTGGTCTCTGTGACTTTGAGAAGTCACTTAATTTCTCAATTAAATTAGGTTAAGTTTAACTGCTCTGTTAAATTGTGCCTCAGTTTGTGCCCCAGCTACTGAAGACATTACCTATGTCAAGGGCTGCTGTCAGAATTAAGTGCTCAAGTAAAATCCCAGATGTGGCAGAACCTAGATGGCAGCTAATACTGTCAACTAAATAAGTCGTTGAGGGCGCCTGGGTGGCTCAGTGGGTTAAAGCCTCTGCCTTCGGCTCAGGTCATGATCTCAGGATCCTGGGATCAAGGCCCACATTGGGCTTTCTGCTCAGCAGGAAGCCTGCTTTTTCCTCTCTCTCTCTGCCTGCCTCTCTGCCTACTTGTGATCTCTCTCTCTGTCAAATAAATAAAAAAATTATTTTAAAAATAAATAAAAATATGTCGCTGGAAATCCCACCACAGGGAGAACTGGACCAAAGTATTCCTTTTAGAGACAAGATCCCTGCAGTAGACAATGTACTAGGGGTGTGTGTGTGTGTGTGTGTGCCCGCCCGTGTGTGTGTGTGTGTGTGTGTGGTGGGAGGGGATGAAGCCACACCTTTGCCTGAACTGGCTACAGTCACCATTCCCTGTTTCTCCCACAATCTTCTAGGGGGTTCTTCCTGGGGTAACTGGAGGGAGATGCTGGATGGAAAGAAAAGTCTCCAGCAAGGGCGCACAAAGCCACAGCCACTGGTCTGGGTCCCAGCCAACCGCCTGGGAGGGCAATGACCTCAGTCAGAGTTGTAGAAAACCACTTCCTGCAGACTTCTGTATCCTGGAGCAAGCAAATGAAATCCATCCAGCCCACACACCAGCCACCATGGTCACCCCACCCCAGCACAACTGACCTTCTAGAGGGTCCAGAAAGCCTCCATTCCAGCAGCAGGCGTGGGACACAGACCTGGACAGAACGAATGTGTCATTAATGTGGCAGGTTAACAGAAGGACTGGCTAACAACTCGCTCTCCTTCCACTCGGCAGTCCTGACGGTCCAGCCTGATTCTCTCTACCTGAACAGGTTCTAGAGATGCCTCACAGCCCTGCAATGCTGTCTGCATGCCCTGAGCTGGCCCAATTTTCCCAGGAACCAGCCAGGGACTACACCACAGCGCACACCTCCAGGGC